>PVHX01015885.1:0-45107 GCA_004024805.1 Geosciurus inauris
TTTAATATGAAGAATGTAATCTGCTTATAATTTTGTGCAAAGTTAGAAAAATTATGATTGTAACAATTTTTTTTCTATTTGCCTCAACAAATGTTTTCAGTGAACAGTGTGTACAGCTTCTGAAAATTTTTTTCTGTTATGTTTGATAACATGTATTAAAATGCAACTTTTGAGAAAAATAAAAAATAAAAAAAATAAACAAAATTTAAAAAAGAAAAAAAAAAAGAAAAAATAAGGCAATGGGCAGATGCCATAAGATGCACTGATCTTGTTTTGCCCTTCATCACCTGAATACACTTAGTGTGGCAGCTGAGAGATAGTACTTTGTAAAGTTGGGGTGCTATTCCAAATGATGAGGTATATGCTCTGAACTAGTAATCAAGGATTCTTTTTCTCTCATTGCCAGAATATATAGTTCCAAAGAACCAAGTTGGTCAAGGTATGTGGATGCCTTCTGAAAAAGGTAAAAAACTACTTAAAAATGTTTGCTTCCCTTGCTTATAACTCTAGCTTTGCTACTTTGGAAGATTAATATACAGGAGATTGACAATTTGCATGGAAATAACAATTTACTGAAATAGCTACATAGGCATTCATTCAAGGCTGCCATGCTGTTGGATGAACAAACAAAACGTAGTCTCAAAATAGCCTGGGAAACTGATTCTAATGAAATGTTGTTATATAATAAGTGGAGAAAAAAATTTAGATGGACCTAGAAAAACTCTCACATTACTGTGACTATTTGAAAAATTAATCAAAGATTTTTCAAACCTACGTATTAAGTGTAGGTAAAAATGTAATGTCTAAGCTCTTAGGAATGTGCATTTGGTCATTCCACAAGTTAAAGAATCTTGATTAGCATAGTGGTTGGTTGAAGAAAATGTGTACAAGTGATGGATGACAGAGAAAATAAATAATAAATATGTTTTTGAACCTGGTTAGTTGTTGAAACAAATGTTCCGGTCTCTACTCTTGCTTATTTGGTATCTGATATAGGCATAATACATTTTAATTTAGTTGGGCTGGGCATGTAGCTGAGTGGAAGAACATTTGCCTGGAATATATAAGGCCCTGAGTTTGATCCCCAGTGCCACAAAACAAACAAATAAAAATCATCTTAACTAAATTTGTCCCCCCTCCCCATCCTCTGTAGGTAATTTTGTAAGTTAGCCTGCTAGCTAGAAAATACTGAAATGAGACTGCAAAAGAACTTGAGAATGACAGAATACTAGCAAGAGGTATAGGACTAAGTGATGAATGATATCAATGATGAAATTTTTGAATGTCCCTCTTAAAGACAGGTGAGTAGATTTAGGTTATAAAGGAGAATTACATTGTTGGAAGGAAATCTTTATTTTTTAAAATTGTAGGTATGAGGAAAATAGTGGATAAATTTTGGCAGTGAAAGGATTGCAGGGACTTTTGCTTTTTATAGACAGCAGTATCTGAAATTTGCCTTGAACATTAGGAACCAAAGACAGGAAAATATTCTCTTTTCCTGATGTATACTACAGACTAAAACTCAGGCACTCAGATTTTCTGTTCTTATTTAAAGAGTAAGAGATTGATGTAAAGATCAAATACTAGTTTGAAGTTAATGGTAGAAGTGGCAGCTATGAAGCTGAAAACCCAAGTGACATGGATGGATGGATAGATAGATAGATAGATATAGATATATAGATATCTCCATAAATTTTTGGGGTTTCTTGATGCAGTATGAGTTTATATCAGTGATATAACTGAAAGTGTCTTTCTGCTTCCTAATACTTTATTTTGAGATAATACTAAATTAAGAAGAGAGATGAATAATTCTTTTTGCCTTTGCTAAGAAATAAAATACAACACACATAATTAATCTTATAAAACATATTCTCTGTCCATGCTCTTTTGACTTGCATTTTTCTCTTTTCCTCTCCATTAATAGTTTCTGACTTAAGGTCTTTCAATTGTAAAATGATTTGGATGCTGCCTTTTGCTAGACACTGCTCTACAGGTGCCAGGACAACTAGTTCTGTGCTTAGAGGGCCTGTTTTGACTGCTCATGTTATCAATACTAGAGTCCTGTCCAGTTACCCAAGTCTTGCCATAGAACCATAATCTAACACTGGATAAGGGAGAAATCCACTATGATTCCAGCCTAGAATATTACAGAAAGTAATCTATACAAAGATTAAGAGAGAAAAAGCCTATTTTAAGGTAATTATTTAGAGGTTCAACAACTGAAATACCAGTCTTGTAGCAGGTTTAGGTATAATTACATTGAATTTACATAGAAATCCATTGCAAACTTTCTGAAATTTTTATTTTATGATAGATTTTTAAAGGCAGTAATAAAACAAAGCCTGGGTTGCCTTATTCTTGAGATGGACTTGGTGAAATGAAATGTATGGTAGTGGCATAATTCTGGCTTAATTTGGTGATGAAAATCAGTAAATAAATTCAATGGTTTCCCTTTAGCCTTAGTGATAATTTTTTGCACTGATTAAAAGTATACAAAACAAATAATTCTACACAATGGTTGAGTTATTTACAGTTCCTTAGGTCCCATATTATTAAAATAAAAGAAAAAATAGAAGTATACTATATCAGGGAAGAACACATGAGGTTCACATATGAAGTTAATGTGAGTCACATATGTGCTAAATGCATAGTGCCTATGTACTTTGAGCAAACATCCCAAAATGTGTTCAGTAGGTATGTACTTTGTACCCTGACTTCAAAGAATAGTCTCCATTTGGAAAAATTTTAGGGATAAAACTTAAGAGAAGTAAAATTAAGCCAAGATAGATGCTGCACATAAACTAAGTCATCAGTATCCCATATATCTCTCAGCATTGCCTCCCTAATTTATACTGTTTTAGGCAAAAATGGGGTGATTAGGTATACCAGGCAATATAAGACAAAAAATATTTTAAAAAATTATTTTGACCTTAAATCATTATCTTGAATTAATATTTGTTATAAAGATACAATCAATATTAAGAAAGTAATAATAAAAATGTAAAGATAAAATGATAGTTTTCACTCTACTTCAAGTAGTCATTTGATACCCTTTATATTAAGCTAATATGTGTGTGGGGCTCTGCTAGTGAATAAGATCATCTATGGAACAAAGCAAGAACATTCTGAAATAGCACTTAACTATTACATATTAATGTAATATATGCGGTGCTATCCAACAGACTTACTAATCCTGAATGAATCATGAAAAGTGGAGAGGGAGAAATATGCAAACTGCAAGACTGGATGCTTGGAATCTTGTCATTTATTAATGATAAATAGCACTGTTATTCTGTGCATGAGGTCACAAAGGGTGTACATGAAAGAAGGAAGGGTGAGAGATGACAACGCAACAGTCGTGTTACTGATTTCATCTGTTTTCATCATAATTCCATCTAGGAAAACATTTTTTTTTTTTAAATTGGAAAAATATAACGAAGGAAAGTCACTATATATTAAATCTATGGAGCAGAGGAGGAATATCTACACCTTAGAAGTAGAAGGAAACATAAAAGTCCATACTATCAGTATCATATAAGATGAAAAATCTTCTATTTGTAAAAATATACCATGATGATAAAAAGCCAAGCAATGCACTACCAAACTGAGTATATGATTAATATGTATATGCATAATAGTATCTATATATGGAGCAAAAGTAATTTATAAAGTTTTATATATTTGTATATGTATCATTTCTTAAATTTGGTAAGGCTCTCAAACAAATTTGTAAGTATTGAAAGAGACAAAAGACCAAAGGAAATGAAGAGTCAGCAAAGAAAAATAAAACAACTAAATCAATATGGAGAAAAATGCTCAGTAATTAAAATTAAGGCATATATTAAGACAACAAGAAAACATTTTATCATAATACATCAATATACTACAACAAATGAGGAAATCTGTTACTCTCCTATACTGCTGGTGATTCATACATTAATGGTGAAAACAACAATTAGTATAACTCTTTTGGAAAGTAGCAGTGTGTACAAAAAGCTGTGAAAAAGTTCCTATTACTTGACCCACTGATTTTATTTTTACAACTCTATATCGAGGAAATAGTTCTAAATAAAGAATAACTGATAATAAAAAATGCATGATTAATTACAGAAGAAAATATTATGGACTATCTACATAATGGAATAAAATCATGTAGTTTTTATGGTAGTTTAAAAGTTTTATATACCTTTTAGTGTTTTCTAAATTTTATTTTATTTAAATTTTTTTTTAATTGTAGATAGACACAATATCTTTATTTTATTTATTTATTTTTATATGGTGCTGAGGATCGAACCCAGTGCCTCACACATGTGGGGCAAGTGCTTTACCACTGAGCTATAATCCCAGCCCTGTTTTCTAAATTTTAAACAATGATACAATATTGTATATTTTTTTAAAAGTTAATTTTATAAAAAGTGATCATAAGTTCTGTAAGGGCAGGGAATGTGGAAAATTTATAAACACATAGTTGAGTATAAAATATATACTTCATCATGCCATCAAAGGAAAAAGTCAAATATGAATAACTACAATTAATATTTATTGGGAAAATACTGGGAGAAAATACTAACTAGAATATTAATTTTATTTTAAGGTGGCAGTGTAATACATTTTTCTTCATTTTTCCTAAATTTCTATTATTTTATACTGTTATAGAACAAAACTAAACATAAATCTGTAATTTCCATTATAATACAATACAAACTAATTTGATATGTACAAGAAGTAGAAGATAAAATGTTGCTTACTTCTCTTTCATCCATGTTCAACCATTGCTTTGGATCTTCTTCAGTAGCCAGAAAGGCTATCAATTCCAAAGCAGTAAGTCTAGTCTGACGTCTTGATGAGACAAATATCAAAACAGGTTTGGCTGGAGAATGACTCCTAATTGCTGTTGAAAAGTTGTGAAAAATGAAATGTTAACTTGCTTAACATTAGAAGATGAACTTTATTAAGGTATAAAATTAGCACACAAAAACTAACGTTGCAAATGATTTAGCTGAAGTCTTAATTTGGTCATAACATTTAGCATTATTCCAGGTAATAAAAGGATCTGACAGCATACTAAATAGATAACCGGAAAGGAAAGATTCCTGGCTCTGTGGAGCATAATGTCTAGGACAGGAGAAAATGTAATTATGTCAGCTCCAAGTTCTATTTTGAGTTGCCCCAGAAGGAGACTCTTAAATGCTCATATGATTAGGTTGAGTTTTCTATTTCTAAATTGTGTCTCTAAAATATTTCTACCTGTATAAATTGTGAATTACAGTTAATTGGTCCTGGGATCTGATAGGATTCAAGTCCTTCAGAGTGACAAAAATGTCCAAAGAAGGATCACAAAAATTCCTTTTTACTTTTTCCCTGTTACCAGAAGATGGAAAAATTAGGAGAGATTGTCCCAATAAACAGGCAAGAGATACATCAGAAGAATGTTTTGCCTCTAATTTTCTAAAACCATGATTTTCAAGTGGGAAAATAAAAGAATACAGAAGATGGCTAAAAGGATGCTTTGCCTGAATGAACATCTGAGAAATCACAGGAGTGCTCAGCACACAGAAGGTGAAATGAATACTGGAAATCCTGAGTAACAAAATTGGAAGAATACTGTAAATCAAATCTATACAAAAATTACTTAAAGAGCCACATAAATCATTTTGCCCTACCTAGAACTGAGGATTCTTTACTCTAAAATGCTGATAAGATGGCTCAAGTAGAATTTATTTATGTCTATATAGCTCTCTTAAAACAGAGATATTTACAAATTTTATGTAAAAAAGTTCAACTTTGCTATAATTTCTTGATTGAAATGTGAGCTGCAAAATTCCTTTCTATGGGCTGAGATATAAGGTTTATAATGGAAATGCTGACATGACTTTGACTATATTTATACTCAAATGGTGAGAAATAAGCTATCATAAAACCATATTTCTAAACTCAAAGAAATACAGTAATCACTACAGGTATAATGAGTAGTTTATAAAGACAGCAATTATACTGATACTATATCTGAAGAAGTGCAGGAATTTCAGCTACTTACTATCGATTTACAAAACAAAAAATGCTTTATTTCCATCAATGATATGCAATCAGCCATTTCTTAAATAGATATACACATTTTCAACAATACACATGAAAAACAAACTCATTTATCTTATTTCCCACTTTTTTTTACCATTTATCAGAATATTACAGGATACAAAGGACAAATTGTTTGTGAATCATATTACAAAACCAAAGTTTAAAACTCACATATTATTATAATATTGGTATCATGTGTACAAACCATGAATGGATTTGTCTCTTTTTTAAACCTCAACATTTAATGGATTTTTGCTGCTCCAAGAACAGGTGTAGCTGAACAGTTCCCAGCAGATTTATTGTTCATTAGTGATTTTGTACAATGCTTCTGTGGAGGTATAAATAATCTGAATGGCTGAAATTGGTCTCTAGTTCACTATCAATACTTTGCTTCTGTCATAAGGCTAATTACAGCAGCTAAAAAGTCACCTCACAACTGTCATCTATCTCACAATCAACAGCAGTTCACATTAGAGAATTTATTTTGTAGGTTATTTTTAATTGATACAATAAATATTCCTTATACAGTCTAAATAAAACATGTTTTAATAAAATAGGAGTATTATTCTTAAATTTTTCCTGTTTGCCTAAATTTTTAGAAAAGGAAAAATGAAAAAACAAAATACAAAAACTGAATTACTGTAAAAAGTACTGGAAGTTTTATGGTTTCTAGTAAAAATTAAGATCATGTGAAATTTTTAACTTCTTTCTATTTATCATTGTTTAAGCTAGTAATTGTTATAAGAAAATATTTTAACAGATCAATATAATGAATTATTTGATTACTTTTAAAATTACATACTTTTATCCTACTATAAACACTTTTATTTGTGAAATATTTCTAATTTTCAATATGTAATTTAACATATGTTTATATTCTTTAACAGTTGAAGTAAGTAGCTTTAGATATTTGCAGAAGTTGGACCAATATCACCCTTTAAAATAAACCCAAACCATTTAGAGTACAGTTGATAGCTATAATATAGAATGGTTACTATTAAAATCCAAGAAATTGAAGCTCACCCTGAAATGCAGGCTTGTTCATACTTGCCATACGGGGACAGTAATGTTGACCTGGGAAGCCCTGAATGTGAACTTCCAGTGGAACAGGGCGTACTGATGGTCGGAAGTTGAACAAGCCCATCTATATTTAATATGAGACACAAATCATTTCAATTTATATATACATATATATATATATATATATATGTTTATAATGTAATGATGTCTCCTTAATGTGGCTACCTAAGCCATGTAACTGCCTGATTTATTCATCTTTCACATACCTGCTTAATATTTAGCCAGTCAGCAAGGTCTCTTGCATTAGCTAATGCAGTAGACAGTCCAACTATCCTAACAGGCTTTGCTGTGTGTGAGGAGATAAAATTTGTTCGAGATACAATGACTTCTAGAACAGGACCTCTTTCTTCCCCTAAGAAATAAGAATAAAATACATTAACCATTTGACAAATTCAAAGTGGCTGCTGAAGGCATAAAGTTGAAATTTTTAGGTTCCTCAAAAAACTAAAAATAACACTACCATATGATAGAGTAATCCCACTTGTAGCTATATATCCAAAGAAAATAAAATCAATATGCTGAAGAGAGATATGTGCTCTCATGTTCAATGTAGCATTGTTCACAACAGGTAAGAAATGGAATCTACCTAAGGAACCATTACCAGATGAATAAAGAAAATATGCTGTATATATATAAATATGTGTTCATGTGTGTGTATACATATATGCATATATGTATATATTTATACATACATATATAATTAAATAATATTAAGCAATAAAAAAGAATGAAATCCTGTAATTTTTAACAACATGAATGAAGTTGGAGGGAACTATGAGAAAAAAATTAAGCCAGGAAAAAAACTGAATGATCTTACCTATTGTAGAATTAAAAAAAAAAAAAGTCAAAATTCATATAAAGAGTAGACTGGTAGTTACCAGAGGCTGGGGATTGAAACAGAATAGGATATAAAGGATATAAAGTTTGACCAAAGTATGACCAAAGGATATAAAGTTTCAGTTAGACAGGAGAAATTAGTGTGTGAGATCTACTGTATACAGGCTGACAATAGTCAATGATGTATGCTATAGTTGTGATATATGGTGTTCCCCAAAAGCTCACATGTGAGACAATTCAAGAACATTCAGAGGTGAAATGATTAGATTATGAGGAGAGTTATAATCTGATTAGTGAGTTAACCCACTGATATGGATTAACTGGGTGTTAACTCTAGGCAGGTAAAGTACAGCTGGAGGAGACAGGTCACTGAAGGTATGCCTTTGGGGTTTATATTTTGTCCCTGGTGAACAGAATTCTTTCTGCTTCATGTTGCCATATACTGAGCTGCCATGTTATTCTGCTGTATCTCAGACCCAGAGCAATGGAATTGGACTGAGACCTTTAAAACCAAGAGCACCTAACAAACTTTACTCCTCTAAAATTGTTCTAGTCATGTCTTTCAGTCACAGCAATGAAAAAGCTAAATGTATATTTAAAAATTGCTAAAGAGTAAATTTCTAATGTCTCACCATAAAAACTAAAATTGAGGTAAAAGATATGTTAATTTCCTTGATTTAATTATTCCATGATATATATATATATATCAAAATATTACACTGTATGCCAACATTATACACAATTATCTGTCAATTAAAAATAATATTAATAAAAAGATTCAAAGTTTGTATAATTACTTAGATATAGTGGTACCTACCAAGCAGATGAATCTCATCTATGATGAGAATAGTAACCTGCTGAACATAGTTCCTATTTTGCCAGCTTCTGCTAACGCCATCCCACTTCTCTGGTGTAGTGACAATAAGGTCAGCCTGGGCAATGGATTTCATATCAGGAGTCACATCCCCTGTTAGTTCAATTACTCTGGAGGGAAATAAAAATGATTCTCAAGTAACACATATCTTGGAAAGGCAACAATGTATCTTTACAATAAAATTTTATAATGCTTAAAACTACTTTTTTCCTCTCTGGTTTCTGAAATTTTCTGAAATGAGTCCAAAATATAAATTGAAATCACTGACACATCTAACTTTACACAGATGTGCAAAAGTGTCAGACTTCACTTTGATTATATTTATAGAATCTTTGCCCTAAGTGATTTTATAAAGGTAAACTTCTATCTCCTTTTCCACATATTGAAACCAATCTATTTTGTTCTTTGGGGAAAAAAATCATTTTTGGAAATACACAATTTTTTTTAAAGAGAGAAAGTATGAACTTGATAAAAGAGGGCATTCATTAATAATATGATTGTATGTAACTTTCATTTCATAGATTTAAATTTTCTCAAGATAACGAATAAATTAAAGCATACCAGAATACTGAATATATAATAAATTCACATTATTCAAAGAATATGTTGTGAATCATCTCTAGAACATCTAAATCCAACAGCCACCTAATTCTCATCTGAAAGCATTCATATATTTGTATTTTATCATTCTTAACAAAGAAGGCATAGTTTACTTAAACGTCTTTTTTTTTTCCAATTATCTCTAGAGATCATTCATTCAGTGTATAAAGAGCTCATTCTTCTATAGAGTTATACAATATTTTGCATTGTGTATAAGTACATAATTAGTGATGCTCTATGGGACATATAAATTATCTGCAATCATTTGCTATAAAATATACTGTAATGAATGATTTTGTAATATTTTAAAAGTGATTAAACATATCATATTCATCAAAGAAGTTCTTTCTATATTTCATAAATAATCTACATGCAAAATGCCTTTTAAATGGTTTCTACAATTTACTCTGAACAATGTGAGAAAAAATAAAGAGAAATAACATGTTTCTTTTACAATGAAAATATATTGAAGGGGCTGGGGTTGTAGCTTAGTGGTAGAGCACATGCCTAGCACGTATAAGGCACTTGGTTCAAACCTCAGCACCACATAAAAATAAATAAATAAAATTAAGGTATTGTGTCCATCTACAACTAAAAAGATGAATATATATATATATATATATATATATATATATATATAGAAAAAGTTGCCACATGAAAGTATTCATATTAAAAAACTGAAGAAAGTTTATTTTTCAATTTTAAAACAATGGGAATATTGATACCATTTTAATAGTAGCTAATGAACTTTTAAGTAAAAAATCATAAAAAGCACTGTACACATATTCAGAGGTATTATTCAACTCTTTCATTTATTGGTCTTTTCAGACCATTGAAAGTGTAACTCTTGAATAAAAGAAGGAACTTACTTTTTACCAAGTTTTTCTTCTATTCTAACCTTCCAGTCATCCATTCTTTCACGAACTAGGGCTTTTAGGGGTGCAATATATACGGCCTAAAGAGGGGAGGATGAGCAATACGACTTTAATGAGAACAGTGAGGTCATTTTCAAATAAAAGCAAACATAAAATTTGTCAAAACAGGACAGTGTGGTTTTAAAATTTAAAAAGTTCCAGAGAAGTTTTTCCCTTTCATCACACAATAAATTAGTAGAGAAGATAGAACAAAAACCTGACTTTCACTTTACCATTTCTTTGAAAAATTCTAGAAAAATGGGAAGCCACTGACTGATTTCATGTAATAAAACTCTTTTGTTTCCTTTGCAGTTTTTATTAAGCTAGGTTAAGTTTGCCATTTCTACATTTATTCAAGGAGTACTGATGACAACAGAGAAAATTCCACAACATGAGAACCAGAATAAACCTGTGCAATCACAGTTCATCTACTTCATCAAAGAATGAAGGTCCAGTTGAACTTGCCACCATAAAGAATGAAAGTGTCTACTCACTCTTGATCCCTGACTTCTTTTACCAGCTTCCACTTACCAGTAAGGTAGACTTTACTGCAATCTGAGACACATTATGCTGTTTTCTAAGCATATACAATAAAATTAAATGTTTGACTGAAAAAAAAGTAAGAAATTAAATGCCCAAAATAATCTACAGATTCAGTGTAATCCCTAACAAATGCCAAATGCATTTTTCATAGAGAGAGAAAAAAAATCTGAATTAATAAGGAACCATGAAGACCCAAACAACTGACGAAATCTCGAGAAAGAAGAAAGAGGTATTCTACTTTGTGACTACAAATTATAGTACAAAGCTACAGTAATTAAGACAGTATGGCACTGGCACAAGCACATACACATACTCATAGGCCAATGGAACAGAATAGAGTCCAAAAATCAACACCTCTGCTGCTGCTACCACATCATTAGTTCTGACAGCTTTTATCTTGGGACATAGGCCAGGGACTGGAAGCCAAACACCAAGGCACTTATGGGTATCATGCTACCCCACTACAACTAGGGACGTGGTTGCTTCTATCTAGGGATCACAGCCAGGACCCAGAAGACCATCACCAAGGTCCCTGCAGGCTTGATGACACCAGAGATATCCCTGCTAGGTGTGCTAATATCCACCATCTTGTGGCAGAAGCAAGAGAGAGCCTTTCACAGGGTCACCTCTTTCTCTATTTTCTGTTAACAGTCAACTTCTTTTGATTCATCTTTAATTCATCCTATAATCTATTATCATTATGTTCTTACCTCCTACCTCATAAACATCACCCCTCCCCATTTCACTCTTTGTCTACCATTAGAAACTGTAGATGCTTTTGCTAACCTACTGGTTATATTGCAGATAATAATTGAACACATCATTCCTGTTTATTGTGACAAAACTGTCTAATTGTCTAAAAAGGAACTACTTGGTTTAAGGCTGTATATCGTTTACATTGGGTGCTGTTAATATTGATCTCCCCCTTAAAGGTGAGAAATGTAGCATAAAAGCTATGTCTGTATTTCCTGTGTATAATCAAAGTGTTTTTTTAAAGTATTAGCATTTCATTCATATCCAAAGAATTTGATTATGAATTATTATATAATTATGAATTATTATAGACCTAACAAATACAGCAAATAATTAAATTATCTCATAATGGAATTATCTATGAATTATAGATATGAGGAGGATGTGTGAACACTATATACATTAGAAATTCACCTAGAAGACTCCAAAGTTCGATATCAATTTTCTTGCAACAAATTATTCTAATATTGTTCTGGCCCCCTGGAAAATTCACTGAGCGTATAACAAAGCTACTCACCAGGGTGTACCAGGATATTTGGACCTGGCTAGTTTAGAGATTATGAACTGTCTTTTCTAATTGAATATAAGAACATAATCTGTTTAACACACCTTTGAAGTGGGATACTTGTTGAAGACTCTGAAAATGGCTAATTCAGCTGCAACAGTCTTTCCCGATCCAGTGGGTGCTCCAAGTAGGACATTACAGTCTGTGTGATACAGTGTATGAAATATTTGTGTCTGCACAGGGTTGAAGTGGCTGAAGTTGTACAGGGATTCATATGCTTTACATCCCAAAGCTGTAACTGGCAAAGGCTGAAGATCCAGTAATTCTAAAAAGATTCAACAGGTACTGCTATACAATAACTGAAAAAACATGCATAATACTAATACTGCATTTTAAAGAATAAATTAAAACATTCCCTAATTATCTCTAGAGGGGAATATGCTTAATATAAATTCTTACACATGAATGACACATCTTATTCTGTCACCACATTTAACCTAACTGATATACTGAATGCTCTTACTGAAGAGTTCCCTATAAACCAACTACATATTTCTCTTCCAAAAAGGTAAATAACTTGAATATATGAAAGTATGTATGCTATAGAACAAAAATAAATCTGCCATAATTTGTAGAATAATGAAAAACCACTTGCAAACATCAGTATTGGAATGCTCACTAATAACAAATTACTTTTGATCTGTTACACACTGACACGCCTGAGTAGTTGAGTGAGCTTTCGCTACAGCCAATGGAAATCAAAAATAAATTCAGGCTTACTCAGGAAGGAACAAGGGTAGGAGTTTTAGAACACAGCATGACTGAGTAAAAAACAAAATAATACGAAACAAAACAAAAAAACTGCCCTTACGAAAATCTTGAAAGACACTAGATTTGGTTGCTTCTCATTATATGGACTGAATTCCTAAGAAATTAGAAAATTATTAGGAAAGTTACAAAAAAGAAGATAAAAAAAAAATCAGTTAAGAGAATATATTGATTTGTACCCTAAATTAGACCTTTTGGAGAATGAAAAGTATGGTAAATTTTCTTCTAAAAAATGCACTTAAAAACAAAAGCTAACTTAGTCAGGCAAGGTGACACAGGCCTGTAATTCCAGCAGCTTGGAGGCTGAGGCAGGAATATCCCAAGTTGAAAGACAGCAACTTAGTGAGATCCTGTCTCTCAAACTACTACTACTAATAATAACAATAGGACTGGGGGTATGGTTCATTGGTTAAGTGCCCCTTTGATTCAATTCCAGGTACCCCTCCCCTAAAGGAAAAAAAAAACCCCAAAATTAAAAAGTTAACTTTAAAAGGTTATCTTTGCCCCATCCATTGCTCTATGCTATTACATGATAGCTGAGCACTAACTGCATATTCTCCATGCCTAATTATAATTGCTTAAATTTTCTGTAGCACTGGAAATCCAGGAAGGAGGGAGACATTACAAGATAAGGCATGCAATGCTAATCAAAACACAGTTTAAAAAAAAAAAAGACTAAAAATTAAACATTGTGCAATGTCAAATGCTCAGTTATTGACAATGTTAAATTAAGATGACCTATTTCAGTGAAAGATTTTTCTTGGCTGATTTTATCTAGATGGTATGTTTATACTATATCAGCTAATTATATAAAAAGGTTGATATGTACTTGGTTGCTTAACAAAGAAATATTAAATTGGCATTAACATATAATGCTGATGTATGTAAAATTAAGTACTTCAATGAAAGAAACCTAGCAGTGATATTAAAAACATTTTAAATTAAAATACTGATACTTTCACATATTTTAAGTTTATGAGATTCTAGATATCACATAAGCACATTTGATGAAAGAAGACCAGAAAGACCCTCTTCAATGAGTACGTTACTAGATAATACAATTTCAATATTATTCTATTTTGGTAAAATTTTTTGGTTCTGCTATGTCAAGATATCAAAGATAAATTGAGATGCAGTATAAAGAATTTCTCCTCAAGTAACAAAATGAATAAGGTGTATATTTGATAAAATGAAAGATTATAAAGTCATATTTAGGTCTCCTTTCACTTCTGAAAGGACTGTCAAATAACATGCTATTCAAACTAGTCAGAATAACATTTTTATTCCAAAAAGGCAAACAGTTTGTCTTTCAAAAATTATATGGGAAAGAAAATTTGACTCCTAATTTATGTCTGTAAAGCAAATTAAGGACCTCTGGAAATCAATACTCATCAATTATGAATTCTCAAGAAATGAAATTAGTACACTGATTAGTTTCAAGATTTTTTAAAATAGATTTCAGGGATACTTGAAAGTATCACTGTAAAGATTTATTCATGAAATTTTGCTTTTTTAAACAAATCAAAATAGAAAGGCTTTTGTTCAAATTATGAAAGCCTACAGTTTTGTACAACAATGGAAAATGCTGCTATATGCTCTTACTACACATCCCTTTTTAATATTTTATTATGTATATACAAATATTCCAAAATCTGAAAAAAATTGGGAAATTTGAAACACTACAGGTCTTAAGAATATTGGATAAAAGACAACCTGTACCAGAAATAAGTTTAAGTAAATTGGAATAAATGTAAGTAAAAAGGGATATCTCAAATATTTCACAGAGAACACTGATTAATAAATAATAAATGACAATTGCAATAAACAAGAAAGGGTATATATTTTAATGATTGTATCTAATGACGGAGATGAAAATCCAGTAATACAGAAATAGTGACTCTCATCCTAATTATAGTTATCAGAATTGACCTAAGCCTACGTTAATGCTTTTGGAGTGTAAATAAACAAAAATTAAAGGTCCACAATTTGACTATTTATATATACATATCTGATTTTGAAAATTTTGAATATACAGTTTAGAAACAACTATATTGTCAAGTAAGTTGGACTTTGATTCAGAATGAAACAACTTTAAAGCACAACTTTTTCAACTTTTCAACATTAATTAGAACAACAATTTTGGGAAGTCAATGATTCATATTAACACATATTAACATTCAATTTGTTACCTGTATGGGGAGGATGCCTCTCTGGTAGAATCAGATGTTGGAAGTTGATAATACAAACAGCCTCAGCTCCTAACCATCTATCAGACACTGCTCGGATGTAGTATTGGGAAGGCAAAGGCTCAAAAATAGGGATTGTAAATACCAGTAGTTGAGCTTCTTTACTAATGACCTAATGTAAAATAAAGTCTAAAATAAATAAGGGTACTCTAATATTATAACGTTCTTAGTAGTCAATTCTTAATAGTATCTATATAAGATATACTAAAAATAAAGTATCTTGGATTTCTAAATAGTTCAGATATTCAGGTACTATAGTAATTTGTAGGCAGTTTCCTTCTGAAGATTATTTGATATATCAGAAGGTAAAATTTATACTCACTTTATTTTACATATATATTATATTTATATATGTATATTTATGTACATATATGTATATTTGTATATATGCATATATTTATATATGTATATTTGTATATATGTATATTTATATATGTATATATGTATATTTTACATATATATTTATATATGTATATGTATATTTATACTCACTTTTATTTACATATATATTATAATGTTACCAGTTTGACTCATTATCAGAATTTCCAAAACCTGATTCATTCAATTACTTCATGATTTCTGTAATTTCAATTACCATATTATTATTTACTTAATTTTTTCTTTACATGTGATCAGTACCATAAGTGGAATATAAGAATCCGCTTAAAATAAATAGGTTACCAAGGAGATAAATGCATGAAATCAAAATATTGCTGTGAAATGCTATTACTGTCCACTCAAGATTTTCAGTCTGAAGCTTGCTTTTTCTTTGATAAAAAATTACAAATGAAACATAAGTTAAAGATGTAACAACAATTTAGTCTTTATAGATAATTTTACAAGGCATGATCTTTTCACTAAGTGATTCATTATTCTTCAGTAAATTATTTTTATCCCTCTTATTTTACATATCCCACACCTCTACAAGCCATGCCTTAAACCATGGTAAAGATTATAACTGAATTTCTCAAACTATGATCAGGTTGAGTAATCAATCCTGTAATCTCTGTGTTCCTTTGAAACCAAACAGAAACACAGAACATAATAAAGCTTTCATGGCACTTTGAAATCACTGAGAAAGTAAAAAACAAAAATTGTTTATATTTTATTTTTATGACAGCTAAAAAATAAGGTTATATTCACCTGTTTTTTAAGAGCTAGAAAATACTCTGAGTGATAAATATGATCATTTGTAGGATCTTCCACCCAAATCCACCAAGGTTCTCCTACTGTTCCATGGACCTAGAAGAAAAATTATCCTAGCACTATGAAAATCATAACTCCATCTATTACTCTAACAACTTCATTGATATATAATTTAGAAAACAAAATTTACTCATTTTAATTATACAGTTCAATGGTTTTAACATATTTAAAAATTGCACAACTATAAACATAATCTAATTTTAGAACATTTTTATCACCTCCAAGAGAACACCTGTATTCATTAGCAGTAATTACTTATTCACTTTAGATCTGGCTATTCTGAACGCTTTGTTTAATACAATGATATAACATGTGGTCTTCTGTGACTGGCTTCTTTAGCTTACTATCATATTTTCATACTTCATCCATGTTTTAGAATGCATCAATACTTTTGCTTCTATTATTCTTGTCAAATAATAGTCCACTGGACAGATATACCACATTTTGTTGATGTATGCCAATCTCTCTCTTTTTCCTTACAAGGCCCTATACTGTTCAGTATTCCTTTCCTCAAGTAACTCATGAGATGGCGACTACATCCTAATCATTTCTCCTCCCAACCTTCTTGCATTGCCTCACACATGAGCTTTTGGGGAACACAACATCCAAACCATAACACCTGGGATAATTTTGGTTCACATAAAATATCTATAGTAAAGGAGAAGCCCATAACAAATACTTGGCCTAATTAGACTGGGGTGGGGAAATGTATTAGACTGATAAAGGGGGATGGGCTTATAGTCTATGCTGTGGGCTGAGGAAGTGGGTATGTTTTCCCCTTACTCTGTTAAAAGTGAAAAAAGAAGCAGGAAAACATTTAAGATGTACCCAACAGTGCGAGCAGAGCAAAGAGGTGGAAAGATCCTGGGCCCTGAACAATATTATTAACCTCAAGACTGGGCCTGTTTGACCTGTGGACCTCTTATTTTACAAGAGAATATATTACCTCACTTATATCAAGTTAGGTTTTGCATTCTTGAAGCCAACAACATTCTAAGACAGTTATCTATAAAAACAATTAAGTACATTCTCCTACTAATTAATTAAACTAAACTATGGGAAATTTATTATGGATAGCAATAGTAGAAAACAGTGTGAAAAAATAATGAAACTCTCATTCATTTTAGAACAATCAAAAATTTCAAATATAAGCTTACACCTAAATATAATTTTATATTTTATGTAAAATTTCATATTAAAAATATTAAATGTAACTTAGTATTATCAACTAGTCTTTATATACTATGAGAAAAACAACAATAGTTATTATGCATGTTTACAAATGAGGAAATTTTAGGAATTAAAGGTCTGGATGCTTTAATGATGATGTAGAATTAAATTAGAACATGGTTGGGTGATTTTAGAGCACACTGCTGAACAAAATTAATTCACTTTAAAGATGTACAAATGTTAAGTAATGCAGAAAGTATCCACCTACATTTATGGCAACTAGTCAGTCATTAGAGATCATTGAGGAAGTAGTCTCAGCAGAAAAGAAACTGGTGACAAGGAAGAAAATGTAGATTACTTTTTCTACAAGTCTAATGTTTAAGAAAAGGAGAGAATGGTATTTTGAGAGACATTAAGATTTAAAAATGGCTCTTCCAGCACAAAGAAACTTGGATTTTTGGTAAGCAAAAATGAGAGTCAATAGAGATGGCAAAAATAAATAGCAAAATTCTGATGGATTTGAATACATTAAAATATTGTTCAGTGTTGCAATGTTAAGTTTTCTAGAAGCTCTGAAGAAATCTCTTTGGATGACACACTCTTCATATACACATTTCTCTTGAGAATGAGAGTAAATATTACTACAATGTTTTTAACAACTATTATATACATGTATATAATAGTACAGGATTTTCTATATCCTTGAGGACAGATGTAGGGAGGTAAAGTAAAATCTGAGGTACAGGCATTTTAGTTTAATATAGATATAGATATTTTCCACTTCTACCTGATCATTCCATGTGAAATCAGGGTAGATGCTGAGTGTCACTCGGAGGACAGTCCGTGTGATGGGCTGAATGGATGCTTCCATCATAACAGAAGGAATCTGATGAACACATTGTTTGACCTTCAGTCCAATATTCACATGATGCAAAATGTGACCTAAAAGGAAAATATCACATAGAAGAAATGTATACAGATAGAAAAAAAGCAATATAATCTGACTTGTAAATGGGATTTCAGAGTAGGTGATTTTATTGCTTGTTTTATGATTTGCTATGTAAAATAGCTGACATTCTTGACCTGGCATGTCTGAATATTTTGTAATAGTTAACTCAAGTTAGCAATTCATAGCTCTGGAAATCAGTATTGAGGTTTCTTGAGGTATTAATAGGGTTCTTAAAATTACTGAGAACTTGATACTGTTCTTAAATTACTATAAACAGAACTACTTCTTGAGTTGGTTTTAGAACTTATACAGGATTATTTAGCATTTTATGTACATAGCTACTGGTTTATTCAGGGTCTATTTCAGAACTCCAAAATCACAAGAAATGATTCAATAATTAAATATAACTCATCCACCCAGGCCCATTTCTAGAAAACATAAACAATAAAATACAGTCAATCTAGCACAAAATTAATTACTTAAGCATATTTTCACAAATAATCAGGTTCTAGAATATAGACATGTATGGGAATACCAAGGGTAGAGGCTGTTACAAAATAAATGTTACTGACTGGTTTGAGCAATTAAGTGGAAATAGATTATATTTTGAAGCATCAAGTGTACAATATATGTACAGTCAACTTCCCTTGTTAATAATCCCCATTTATATCTGTTGATAGTGCCCTTTTCCACTCTACCTTAACAGTACAAATGTAATAGCTACCTCAGCCTCTCTCAATATCTTTGGAATTTTTCTTTTTTTGGTACTAGGGATTGAACTCAGGGGCACTTGACCAGTGATCCACATCCCCAGCCCTGTTGTGTATTTTTATGTAGAGACAGTGTCTCACTAAGTTGCTTAGTGCCTTGCTTTTGCTGAGGCTGGGTTTGAACTCAGGATCCTCGTGTCTCAGCCTCTCTAGTCACTGGGATTATAGGCATGTGCCACTGAGCCAGGCTATATCTTTGAAATTCTGGCCAGCAGTAATCCTCCATCTTATTTGTCTTCAGACTCCCTTCATGTGTAATGTCTATCTTTTGCAGAAGTGAATACTGCCTAATCAATGCATTATACATCTGTTTAAAAAATACTTAAGGCTTTGATAATATAAACTATTTTAAATGCTAATTCTTTTTTTAGGGAGGAGGTTACTGGGGATTGAAATCAGGCTGCTTAACCACTGAGCAATATCCCTAGCCCATTTAAAAACAATTGTTTTTTATCTTGAGACAGGGTCTTGCTAAGTTGCTGAAGCTGCCCTTGAACTTTTGATCCTCCTGTCTCAGCCTCCCGAGCTGCTGGGATTATAGGCAAGCACTGTCACACCCAGCCTTAATTGCTAATTTTGCTACATAACTTCATAAAATTTGGAGTGATTTTTGCTCTTTTACATAAATAAAAAAGATTTCACATGTAGGTTAAAAATTCACATTGAGTTATATACATTCATGAATGTGTAAAAATGAACTATATAAACTATAATGCACTAAGTAAAACAAAAAGAAAAAAGGAAATAAATTAATATTGAGTAATACGAAAATTCACAATACTTTTATATCTAGTAAAATATTTTATTTTCACAGAAAAATTCATTTAAGCAGATTTCCCCCCTTCTTACCTATTTCATCTTTCCTCATGTCTTTAAGCTTATCTACAGTAAGGTTTTTCTCTTCTAATCTTGTTAGAATGTGTGGTGGTAACACTGAAAATTGTCTCAAAGGGCTAGCCCAACCCCAGAGCCTCTTGTCGATGACTTTACTAAGATTCAGAAGCCTGTAGGTCATGGTAGGCCAACGTTTCCTCAGAGCAATTTCAAAAAGGGCACGGACAATTCTAGCTGCATTCTGAAGAATAAAAGGGGGAGATTGGTTGTTAGATCCAATGTGTTTTTAAATTGTCAGTAAATTTATTATTCAAACTCGGTCTCAAAAGAAGGGCAAGTCAAGCTGTATCCTTGAATTGTAGGGCAGCATCTTTTCTCATGTAACCTTGTCTTTATCATTTATATGTAAGAGTAACCACCTTCTTTAATATGTGGCTGTCACTTGCTAAACTCATGGAGGGTAGCCTTATTCTCAAAGTGTTAGGTAGCTCTACCTTTTCATACTCTCAACAGGAACAAAATAGGAAGAGACAGAAGGCAAGCAAAGTATCTAGGAGGCTGTTGAGATGTCTATAATACAAGAGACAGGCAGAGATGAACTCTAGGAATATAGTGGAATGATTAGATTTATAAGTCTATTTAGAGGAAAATTAAAGAAGACTTTGGGATTCAGTCAGGGAGAAAAATTAATAATGGAAGAGTGACAAAGAAAATATTGATGAATACAGCTACCTATATTCTAATATATACCTAATGGGACATATATACCATATATACCTATATACCTAATGGGACATATCAGTGGCTCCCAAATACCAGCAATGTAACTACCTTTATATGTATTATCTCTTTTACTCTTTACAACAGCTGCATTTGGTCTTTATTGATATTATGATTTTATAGATGGACACACTAAATAAAACTCAGAGAGGTTAAAAATTTGTTAAGGTCTTATAGCTAGTTGGTGTCAGACCATCTATTTGATGCCAGATAACAAAGACTCCAAACTTCAAGATTCTAAACTCAGGTCTTTGAGGATAACTTCATTAATAGACATATAGAAAGCTAAAATAAATGAAGTCTTTCAAAAAATCACCACAGCTAGTTTCCATTTGTTTTGCCTCCTTCCCTTTATCATTAACTTTACAGATTGTTTTATTTAAAATTGTTACAATTATGAACTCAGAAACACTACCCAGTAAATATCTAATGACATTTGTATTTGAAAGTGAAGAATGTTGATTCTAGAGAACATTGTAACAAGAGATTTTAGTATGAATAATATAAATTGGTTAAGAATAATGATCAAAGTCTGTAGCATGTGCAGTGTAGAGATACTACACATAGGCTTTTAAAATGAAAAGCCTAGGGTGACTGAGATAAGGGTATATCTTAGGTGCTAAGACAAGAAAGTTTAAGAAATAGAGAGGAAATGACATTTTCAGAGCTGAGAGTTTCTGTGGAATTACTTACGGCTTAAATTCAAATATAGTAAATTCAAATATAATTTATCTAATGCATTCAAGGATGATAAATCCAGAATGGCTGTTTAAGGAAAACCAGAGATGCTTTAAAATATATCCTTAATCTGAGGTTGACTTCCTGGGTATCAATCAAAGGGAATATAAATTTTATACTTTAAATATAAGTTTCGTATTATAAACCAATTCAATGTCAGTCTCTGATATCATCTTCATGTTGAATGAAGCAGAAGTGTTGCCAGACTATTCATCCAGAACCCAGTAAAATTTTGTCTTTTATTGAAATGATTATTTCAATATGAAAACATTTGGGTATGTAAAATAACATTATTTTTCAGAAAAAGAAAAGAAAGGAAGTTAGAAATTATGATTTCTATAAAAGGTATAGGATTTGGAGAATATTTAAATGTTTTTACTATATCTACATTTACTTTATATGATTTGTGAAATCATCACCTGCTTTTTTGGTTATACTGATTAAATTACTACATTAATTCAAATTATTTACCAATATATCTGAGTTCATGTTTGTAAATATTTTATTTTTCAACTATTTCAATGAATTTCTGAGTATTCATGCTGTTAATAATTTAAAACATACTTTTTCTATATTAAATCTTTGAATAAAATTACAAATATAAGGTAATAGTAGAATAATTATATGTTCTAAATAAGATTAAACTTTAATTCTCCTTAATTTAATAGGGGTATTTCTAAATAAAAATAATAAAAATGTACACTTTTGAGGTTAAGAATTTTTTTTTTAAATGTATGCTTGGAGTTGGGTATGGTGGCACACACCTGTAATCCCAGCAACTCCAGAGGTTGAGGAGGAGGATCATAAGTTCAAGGTCAGCCTCAGCAACATAGCCAGACTTTGTCTTAAAAAATAAAGCTGGGTGTGGTGGTGCCCACCTGTTATCCCAGTGGCTTGGGAAGCTGAGATTGAGGGTTGCATGTTCAAAGCCATTCTCAGCAATTTAGCTAAGCCCTGAGCAATTTAGCAAGACCCTGTTTCAAGATAAAAAAGGGCTAGTAATGTGGCTTGGTGGTTTAGCGCCCTTGGGTTCCAGTACTAAAATAAATAAGTAAAAATAAAAAATAAAAAGGACTGAGGATATATTTCAGTGGTAGAGAGCCTCTCAGTTCAATCTGTAGTATTACCAAAAAAAGAAAAAAAAGAAAAAGAAAAAAAGATGAAAGATAAGACAAAAAATAATCTACTTTATTTCACATGAGGGTTTAAATACAAGAACAAAACACAAACAATTGATACCATAGCAGTTTTCAAAAGTTATAAATTAAATGAGCTGTAGTTTAGGGAACAATTTTCTTTTAGTACTCAATCTTTAAAATCAGAAATCTATCATACTGAAATTATCATACTTTATTTATTAGGCCTTATTTAAGACAGATTTGTTATAAGCCAAACCAACCACTAACTTTCACCCCCAGTCCTGATTTATAAGCACAGGTTATATAAATGAGGTACGAATCAACATCTTTTATTCTAAGGTAAAACAGTAGTTTGGTAGAACTTCTCAAAGCAATACATTCACAGTATAACAGAACTAATTTCTTGGTCTCTAAAGATAAACATGAGAAAATGGAGAGTAAGATTCTTACCTGTGCAACATATGCAGAATCTGATATAAGGGAGAAACTATCCATCTCTCCTCGGCTAATGTAAGTTTGAAGTAAGATGTTTATTTTTCCATAACTATTTTCTACACCTCCAGGAGCTGAGAGTTCACAAAAATTGTTTAATAGAGCATCTAACTCTTCTATTTCTTCTTCTCTGACCTGGAAGAGTCAATATTTTTACAGTAATATTTGGGCTAATTTATTGAAAAACCACAGTTTTTAAAGTTTCCTTTTATTATAATGTTTGACTCTTGTGCAGCTAAAACTCAGTAATTTTTCCATAGGTAAATTATAAAATATAATATGAAACTATCTTGAGGCTGGAACAATTATATTTTATTATTTATCACCAATATTAAAGTTGCCATTGATATATAAAAATTTGATATGCCACAAAAATTAAGTCATCTGATCTCTCCATCCTTCAACTGATGAGATTTCACTTTTTATTTGACCAGAGTAAAACCTCTGCCCAAATGGGTTAGGGAAAACTTGATTATCTTCAAATGCATTCATTACAGTCATATATTTTTATATGGTATATTGGATTCATAGCTTAAAGTTGTAAAGTACTGTTTCAAAGTATTAAAGTTTTCACTGTTAATAAGATTAAATTATAATATGGGTACAGATATATTCATTTCTATATTAGTTTGAATTATTGATGTACTTAACATTTTCTTCAGTGAACAATGTTGCAAATAAACCAAAAACTATACACTATATGTTTTTTGATAAATTCATTAATACAAAACCTATTTGAATTTCTTGATTCAGGATACAAAGCAAAGCATGATCTTAGGCATGGTATAATATAATTTAGAACACTGAATTTTCTTGTAAAATAGAAAACACTGCTGATATTCCCAATATGCCATGTGGCTTATATTGTATCAGGAATAACAATTTTAAACTTTCATGAATGAATAAACATGTCTATGTTGTACATATCTGACGGAAACTTAAAAGTATTCTTACCTTGATCTGATCAAATTCTTCAGCTTTGGAAACTATGGCAAATATGTCACCTTCTGTTTTATGAGCATCGAAGAGTTCATTAAAGGTCTACCAAAATGAGTGTCACATTTGATATTGAAATAGAAAGGTCAAAAGATATTATTTTTATTAACATTACTATTATACATCACATTATTGTATGTAACATTATTATATATCACACACTGGAGCCCTAGATATTCCTTGTTTTCTAAACATCATCAAATTTATAAAAGACTAAAAACACTCCTAGACATAATTAGTGAAGGCAGCCTTTAGAAGCAAAAAGGTCAGTAAAATTACCTAATGCAATTTACACTAGATGTCTAAAAATGTTCATAACATTCTGGTCTTGACCTCAGCATGGGCAAATGGAAATCTGCATCATTTACCAATTATAAGCTCACACATCATACAAAATTCAGAGGAAAATAACTAGACAACATGCAGTCTCAAGAGTCTCACAATAGGAATAGTGAGGGCATACAGAAAATCAGTTAAAGGCCATATGGAAAAGACAAAGGTAATGCAGGGCTAGAGTTCCTGAAGAAGAACTGTAAAAAAGAAAGAGTATAGTTTGGCAGCAGTACACTAGCAAAAGGACAAATGATAAAGGCTGCCTCATAGAGGCAATGAGTGATGTGAGTAGGTGATATAAAGAGTGAAGGGTAGGTGCTGGGGTTGAGGAACCACCAAATCACAGCTCTGAGATAATATGTTAAGAAGTCTTGCAGAAATCTATGTATTATACACATATAGATTATTCTGAAAAGATAGGGAAAAATGAGTAAGCACATGAAGGTGTTTTCTGAAACCTGTTATATGTATGTATAAGCAAATATTAAATCTATACACCCTAGATTTCATATAAACTAAGCTTTTCTTATTTGTGGAGAAGTCTCATTTTGATGATTTCTACTCTCCTATTTTAAAAACAATTTTATGTACAAAAGTCAAAAATGAATTTAAGAAAAAACTGAAAACACACACTATCTATAGAATAAAGTGTAAAAATTCACCTTAACTCATCTATCTCTTCAAATTTAAGTATTCTCCTAATGCGTGATCATTGTACCAACATGTACTGACATATGCATATAAAAATACATGAAAAAATGTATACACTTTTAAAAAAAGTATAAATATTAAATAAAGTGTCACCTCATCTTAAACAGGACGATGTTAAAAGGCAACAAACCCTATTGTAATTGCGTGGTCAAAATTGGCCTTAAATGTTCCTTAAATTACCCACTAGTACAAATAGGCTGACTTGGTAATTTTAGTAGTTTAATTCTTCTTTAGTGTTTCTTATTAACATTCAATTAAGTTTTCAACTTTTTATTCAAGGAAATCATTAAGCTATTAACTCCAGCTTAAAATCATTCAGGCATTCACTCCATAAGACTCACTAATAGGCTTCAACTGTTTCAGGTGTGTGTGGTGTGTAGGTTATGTTCATGGAACAGGATGCTATCTAAAGTCTTTTTTTTTTTTTTTGGTACTGGGGATTGAACTCAGGGGCACTTGACCACTGAGCCACATCCCCAGCCCTATTTTGTGTTTTATGTAGAGACAGGGTCTCACTGAGTTGCTTAGCGCCTCACCTTTGCTGAGGCTAGCATTGAACCCGTGATTCTCCTGTCTCAGCCTCCCAAAGTGCTGGGATTACAGGTGTGTGCCATTGCGCCCAGCAAAAGTCATTTTTTTTCTTGTCTTTACTGAGAGTATATTGCTGAATTTATATAAATTAAATGTATTTGTTCATAAGTTACTTTTGTTATTTGGCATTATTAATATATTTTGAAGTCTCGAAAGTATTTTCATGTTGAAAACACATTTTTGCATTTGTTCCTCTCAGTACAATACCTCAATGGTGTTGTATTTAATATAATAGTGGCTGGCGGTTCTACCCAAATCCGTTGAAGAAAAATAACCAGTTCTCTCTTCAAAACGAATCATCTGAGCTTTGTCTAGTTTTCGTCCAACTTCAATGACTAACTGTTCTCGATGCTTTCTTAATGTTGGGTCAATCTATAGGAAAGTAATATAAACACTTAAATTCTAAAAAAAACCTCTCACCTGCAAACATATACCCATTTATGGAAGTTAAGTTTTTTTCTTGATGTAATGTTTTAGTAAAGACTTTTAAAAAATTAATTTTGAACTGGTACATAGAAATATAAAATTATATGTATCAATGGTGTAAAGTGATGTTTAAATACACATACATATAAATTATGCAATATTTAAAACAGATTAAATACAACTGTCTCTCAAACATTTATTATTTATTTATGGTAGAAATGTAGGACTCATTGATCAATCTCTCCCCATCCCTCTCTTCCCCTACTCTCTCTAACCCCTGGTAACCACCATTCTGCTTTCAACTTCTATGAGATCAACTTCTTTAGATTCCACATATGAATGCAATCAGGTGGTAACTGTCCTTTTGTAGTTGGCTTATTTCACTTAGCATAATGATATCCAGTTTCATCCCTGTTACTGCAAATGACAGTATTTCACTCTTTTTTACAGCTGAATAATGCACCATTTGTGTATAGGTATCACATTTTCTTTACCCATTCATAAGTTGATGGACACTTAGGCTGCTTCCCTTTCTTTGCAAATATGGATAGTGCTGCAATGAATACAGGAGTACAAATGTTCTTCAACATACTGATTTCATTTCCTTTGGGCATATACCCAGTAGTGACGCTACTAAAAAAAAACTATGATTTTTCAATTATTATTTCTAAAGTACATTTTATACTTTTAATACCTAGAAAAGCTTTTATTCTATTAAATAAAACTTTAAAATTCATTAAAATTATCAATCTGTATAGTCTCTTTGGATAATAAAATTATCAATCTGTACAGTCTCTTTAGATACCAGTATTATTCTTCCATGGTCTTATAATCTTTAAAGTTATAGACAAAGGGAATAAGGTATAAGAAAAAAAACACTATCTTCTTCCCACACTTAAATAATCACTTTAAATTACCAAACTATACTTCTATTTTATCAGTTATTTGGAGACATGATGGCAAGAATGCTTTCCCCTGTCAAAGACAAGATACACAAAAATAAATGCATGTTTATCCCTTTAAAAACTTAATTCAACTGTTTTAGTAATTTTCACAACTATTGGTGAAAAAATCCATTTTGTCTACAATAATAGAAGCAAAGAGTAAAATGAAGTTGACAGTGAACTTTTGCATAGTTTTAAAACTATTACTTATAATTTTCTCTAAGTATAAATTGATATTTAACACAAGATATTAACAAATATTCTTGTTGCTATGTGTGTACATGCACATCTTTACATGTACACATCCAAATCTTCAAGACTAATCTCTTGTCATGAGCAATAATATAAAATATGACCTTTAATGGGGTGTAGAAGTAGAAAAACTCCTTAGAAATCTAATGAGTTAATACTTCTCCCATTTGTTTCAACTTAGTTCTTTATGGCAGCTTAAAGAGTTTAAAAAAAAAAAAAAAAGGCAAAAGGAAATCAACTACAGATAAGATGGCATCAAGAGTTTTATCAGCAAATATCTGGCTATAAGTGATATACTATATGTATCAGGACCAATTTATGAAAACATGTTATCAATCACATATTATAAAACCATTAAAAATATGTTAAACTACTTGATCTGTGTTTGTCTACAAGAATTCTGTGGCTACAAATTTATAGAGCAATAAAATCAAAACATGTAAGTGAAAGAAAAAGTTAAAACATAGATCTGTGAAGGCAGTAAAGCTATGAAATCCTGGAATAAAATAAAATTCCACCCTTTTTTTAATACCAGAAAACTATGTTAAAAGTTTTCATCATCCTGTAAAAATAACTTCTGAAATTAATCTAGTACTTAAAAATCAATTGATGTGTTTATCTCATTCCAAGGGATGGTTTATCCCACAAAAATACATGTTGTATTTTTTTTTTTTTAGTCCTTCAGAAAATTTTCATTGTACCTTTGACTATTTTCACAATGTTCATTTTTGATGAGAATATCTAGAGACATATTGTTGAAAATGTGCAGGGTCTTTTGGATAAATACCAAGGAGTGGGATATCTGGGTCATAGCAGTACAATTCACAAAAGTCAAGTTATGCAACCAGCCCAGGTACCTATCAACAGATGAATGAATGGAGAAAATATGGTATATATACATGACGGAGTTTTACTAAGTCATAAAGAAGAACAAATTTATGGCATTTGCTGGTAAATTGATGGAACTGGAGAACATCATGCTAAGTGAAATAAGCCAGACTCAAAAAGTCAAGGTTTTATGTTTTATCTCATATGTGGAAGCAAGAGATAACTAAGGAACTAAAAGAAATGGGGAGGGGGGCAATGTGCATGAAAATAGAAGGGAAATCAGTGAAGTAGATAAAGGGTACTGAGGGAAGGGAGAAGGGATGAGATAGGGGAGGAAATGAGTAAAGAAACTGACCAAATTATGCTATGCACATGTATGAGTAAAACCACAGTGAATCCCACCTTTATGTGTGTCTATGAAGCACCAATTAAAAATTAATGAATAGAAAACTGTATAAAGTCACAGATTATAATGCATTTATATTTTATAACAATAATTTGCCTATAAAATAAGGCATCCATTTGAAGATTAGCACATATTTCATCTGAGAAGCAGAAAGGTACTGAAATCCTATGTAGAGAAGACCCAAGTAAGAAAACCTAATAATCTCAGATAATCAGTTTCAGAACTAGTTGTTGCTACTGTTCTTATTTTTTTCCCCTAAGTCTTAAGTTTCACATTTTCCATGGCAAAATCTACTGTACAGGAAAAGGAAAAATGAAAGAAAAAACCCAGAAGTTTGGCAACTGCTTTGATAACACATGCATGCATATTTATACATATATTTATCGATACACATATAATGTGTATGCATGTGTATTTACCTATGCACATACACACACAAAGTATACATATGTATATCAGTAAATAGAAAAAAACCTATAATATTGAGTTAAATTCAACCTCTTTAATAATTTTGACTTAACAGAAGTGAATATTATATGAAGATGGTGAAATAATGTTTTCATTAGACCACAACTGAATTATATCTGTAATTAGGAAGCATTTACAGTATATAAAGCAGAGTTCTAAAGAAAAGACAAGATCTGTAAGCCACATGGACCACACAACTATAAAGCTCATAGGAAGAGCTGCTATCACATGTATCTAATTCTCAGTCTATGCACACATATTCAATTGTGAAACTGATTCTAAACTTTAAACTGATAAGACAATAATGCATTAAGGCTACCTTTTAATTTCAGAATAGGGCATAGAAGGGATATGACAGTAGGAGCAGATTGTATATAACATAAGCCTATTTTTAAAAATGGTCTATATGTTTCCTTATGTCTGGTTATTTCTAAAACTAAATGTATCATAGTTAAAAATCATGGTGAAATATTAACATCTAATAGAAATATAGCTGGAAAAGACTGATGATGACACAAATATTAACATTATCAGTGGGAAAAGCGATTTAAACAAAGAAAAATAATTACAGGGAACTAATTTAATTTTCTTTAGGGTTTTTTATACAAGATTATGGCTCTTTATTTTTCTTCTAGTCCACAACTCTTTTCAGATGAAGTAACAGTAGCAAATACTTGTCCTCATATCATGGAAGGATTATAGAACCCAAAAGAAGATCTGAGATTTTTTTGTTTGTTTGTTTGTTTGTTTTTAAATACATGAGTTTTCTACCTGATAAGCTTTGTGACTGATGCCATACACTAATGGATTTGCTCTCATCCGTACATAAAGGTAAGTGTAACTTATCCACTTCACTGCTTCTTCCACGTTTGTGACTGTTCCCAGAGCAATCTGTAAATAAAAAATACAACAGAAATTAAAAGTAATGCATTACAGTCATATATAAACATTACAGCAAAAACTAGTCTGCCAGAAGTTAAGTTTTTAAAATAGATCACTGTGCTACATTTAAAAGAACGTAAGCACAATCACTGGACATGACTTCTCAATTAAAATATCAGTTCAGCTTTATTTAATTCAAAACAATGCATTGGAAATGCTATCTTCCAAAACTGACCTTACTCGATATGATGAGATTTATTTTTTCCTGTATGGATTTTAGAATTAAAATAGCATTTAATAGCATTAAGCACATTTTTGACATTTGTTCATTCTTTTTCATATTCTGTATCCATTTTGTTTTAGTTTCACTTTATATGATAACATTACTGGGAATTTTAAAATGCAAGGGTACCAGAATAAAAATAACAAAATATGGGGCTAGGGTTGTAGCTCAGTAGTACAGCACTTGCCTAGCATGTATGAGGCACTGGATTCAATATTCAGCACAACATAAAAAAATAAAATAAATAAAGATTAAAAATAAAACTCAGCCAGGCGTGGTGGCTCATGCTTGTAATCCCAGCACTTTGGGAGGTTGAGACAGGAGGATCCCGAGTTCAAAGCCAGCCTCAGTAACAGCGAGGCGCTAAGCAACTCAGTGAGACCCTGTCTCTACATAAAACACAAAATAGGGCTAAGGATGTGGCTCAGTGGTTGAATACCCCTGAGTTCAATCCCTGGTACCAAAAAAAAATAAAATAAAAAAATAAAAGTCAACATTATAAGAACAAATATTACTAATTCTGTCGATCTTTATCCTGATTCTGTGCACTGTCATCAATACAACCAGAGAAGGCACAATGGTAGTTGTTACCTCTAGAGATACTCATTTAGATGATTGCCAATATAAATATACAATATAAATATAATGGAAAATGCAATTATTTCTGCACAAAACAAAGCAAATTTTATTGAGGTTTAGACATATAAATAAATATACAGACTTTCAAAATCATATAAGAATATAGTATTTTTTATAGGTAAACTTTAAACAAGCTATGGGAATAAATGATATTTACACATTTGAACCAAAATAATCACTGGATGATCCTTTAGAATATATTCAGAAAAGAAATATAATGTTTTATATAGCATTTAAATGTGGCTTGCAATATATTAAATAAAAACTAAAGGTTAATAATTTAGCACACAACAATAAATATAAGATCTGTGTAATAAAGAGAAACAAATGATTAGATAAGGATATTAATGCAGAATTTTAATGAGATGTTTTCTTAAAATAAGCAAGGGATTTATAGGAAGTAATTTTGCTTTTACTTAAGGTATTCTTTTTACTTTAAAAATTCACCAAAATTGTGAAACTTTACAGCTATAAATTTGTTCCTGAACCCTTAACTGAAAAAATAAAAAACAAAAACCAAAAAACTTTTATTCACAGGAAGGGAAAAAGAAAGAAAGAAAACAAATGCTGCCATTTTACTAATATTGAGGAAAATAAAAATCTTCATGTTTGATTTAATTTCTGCATTATAATGTTTCATTCTATATAACTAATTTTGTGAAATAAATATGTGGATGGACAGGGAGTGGCTCAGTGGTAGAGCACATGATTAGCAGACAGAAAGTCCTGGGTTCAATCCTGAGCACCAAACAAAACAAAATACAACAAGACAAAAAGTGGAAACTTAGCTATCTTGAATTAATTGAAGTGGAGATGCAGCAACATATAATTTTCACTGTAATATTACATCCTACTATTTGTTATTTAAAAAGTGGATTGGTGTAGTGGTGCCCGCCTGTAATCCCAGCACTTTGGGAGGCTGAGACAGGAGAATCATGAATTTAAAGCCAGCCTCAGCAATGGGGAGGCACTAAGCAACTCAGTGAGACCCTGTCTCTAAATAAAATACAAAATAGGGCTGGGGATGTGGCTTGGTGATCGAGTGTCAATCCTCAGTACCAAAAAAAAAAAAGTTCAATCCTCAGTACCAAAAAAAAAAAAAAGAAAAAAAGTGGGACAACCCAAAGTAAAAATATAAGAAGATTCTGCCTATGTACTTCTAAATTTCCACTAGTTTTCTTAAAAATGACCAAGCCATCCATAGTATAGGTAAATATGTATGTTTCCTAAATGTAAACTATAGGCTTTTCAGAAAATGAAAAGCAGTAAGAATTAAAATTGAGCTAATAAGGGAGTTGTGTAGGATAGTTAAACATTTTTTCCAGTCTGCTTAGGTAAATAAAACTAGTTTGATGATACGGATAAATAGCTGACAATCTCACCTATTTCTATTTCATTATTTATCAGTCCAAATTGTATTGTCATATAACCCATATATTCCTTTATAGTGACCTATAGTCCCTTATGACTTTGTTACTACTTTAAAATAACAACCTATATTCATTCCCTTTTGACCTTATGATGTTATTTTAAAATAACACACAAATCCTAAGAAAATTTTATGAAGGACAAAATAACCTTGGTATTAATTAAAAAATCAGACATACCAAATAAACATTAGTAATTATCTATTGCTACTAGTTGATAAGATTAAAAGAGAAAGTAGGTATCAAAAACTAGATCAAGTAATGCAAGTCTTCTAATCATTCATCAAAAGGGAAGAGCTTATCCAGAAAACTAAATGTAAAGGTATACCTTATTTTGAGACTAATCCTTGAATGCCACCTAGTGGCAAAAATAAAAATTTTCTTGAAAATATTTGCTGTCACCTAGTGGCTACTTGATACAGAGGCCTTTCATAAAACAAATATTTTTCCATATTCTCTTTCCGAAATTTATTTATTTATCTCAATAATCATAGCAAGTTACTAACAAGCCTGTATACAATTCAAAGTACAATGGATAAGTAACAAATAGTCCCTGGCCTCAAGTTCTCTAGTCATGAAGGTGAGACATACATAAGTAATTAAGATGACAAATAGGAGCCCAACATTCATAGAGTCTAGTGCATAACACATACTCAAAAATGGTTTTAAAGAAAATATATGACATGTAAAACTTGTAAAAGTGGCATTAGTGTATAGTGTAATAAAACTTTATGCTTCATTAAGGAAAATAAAATCCACTCCAAATTTGATAATTCAGAAATCAGACTCAAGTGTCACTTCATGTTTAATTTATCTATTTAAAGTTTAGTCTTCAAGGTTATCTTATTTGTTGTGTGTGTTTTATATTTTTTTAGTTGTACATGGACACAATATCTTTATTTTATTTATTTATTTTTACAAGGTGCTGAGGATCAAACCCAGCACTTCACACATGCAAGGCAAATGCTCTACCACTGAGTCACAACCCCAGACCTATATGTGTGTTTTTTAAAACTGGTTAAAACTATTGATATGATTTCTATCAACTTCATATAGTTTTTATAAACTAAATGAGCAAATATAATCATAAGCATATATATGTTTATATCTATATATGAACTAATTTAGTAAATACATGAAAAAGCACTTATGCTACCAATCATTTATTTATTCAACTAAAATCTCAAGGCTGGCAGTAAGCATAAGTAGGGTTACATATGAAGGGATTATCAGAAAATGGTAATTGGCACTATATTGTCTACCAACTTGGAACAGACATTTATTAAATTTTCACAATGAGAGCATCCATATTCCACAAACAAGAAAATTGGGCCTAAGTGAAGTGAGTAAGGTAATAGCCTTCTGGGGCAGAAGGCCTGGGTTGAAGAGTAATGAGAACTAGAAGTGGGAAGGTTAGTCAGACTATGGAGGCCTTAACTCCAAGAGCCAGTATCTGTACAACATCCTGCAGAGACAAGAGGAACTCTGTGGAAAGAATTTATGTTAGAATATAGAATAATTAACAAAGTTAAAAGTATGCACTACAGGGGTTAGAACAGAGTATACACCCAGCAACATGAATACATTTTAATAAGCCTGAAACCAATACCTCAGTGTTTCTCATAGTGCAAAATTAAGTGGCTCTTTATAGGAAAGGGATTTGTGACTTCTCAACTTTACCTTTATGAAGTTAGCCCCATTAGGCATCAATCAACAGAGATGTCTCAGAAAATGTCAGCATTAAATTATACTTCATAAAATATTTTCTCCACTTTTTCTAAATTCATAGTCAAAATTGATATTCATGAAATCAAATATATTAATAGAGGCAATATTCCTAACTTAACATGACCTTTATGTTGATCACTGATACTATAGAGTCTTATGAAGATTTTTTGAAGTCTAAGCACTTAAAAATCCATTATCTTAAGAATACAGCACAGATTCATGGCATAAACTAATCTCACACTTGATTTCCACAAATTACCAAATTTAATTTCACATTCAACTATAATTTAAGGGAGTTTGTTTCATTAACAGGAAAATTTACTATAACAGGGAGCTCTTTCTTTTCTTTTTTTTTTTTTTTTGGTACTGGGGATTGAACTCAGGGGCACTCGACCACTGAGCCACATCCCCAGCCCTATTTTGTGTTTTATGTAGAGACAGGGTCTCACTGAGTTGCTTAGTGCCTCGCCATTGCTGAAGCTGGCTTTGAACTCGCGATTCTCCTGTCTCAGCCTCCCTCAGTGCTGGGATTACAGGCTTGAGCCACCGCGCCCGGCTCAGGGAGCTCTTTCAATAAACCAATATATTAGAAAGTTTAGCAATAGCTATATTATATTAACTAAAAATTTCAATCTATATGTTTCATTATTTAAATGTCCTTTATATCACTAAATGGAATTGTGCTCAGAGTTTGTTGACATTTCTGACAATGACATTTCTAGTAAGTACTTTATTAATAAGAGATGAACTTAGGTGCTATTTTTATGCTTAGGGCTAGACCAAGCAGTTTCATTGATGCTACTTTATTGTCCCCAGGAAAGAGTTCCCAAGGACAGGAGTATTATTTTACTTACTTTGAGTCTTCTGCATAGTAACATCACCACCTTGTGTCTACCACTTACAAAAAACTATCAAGGAACTAATTCTAGGTTTGCTAAGATTTAGTATTCCTTGACATGCTCTTTTAGAAACAAATTTATAAAAACAGGTTTAGTTTTCCTTTTTCCTGTAAATGTTAGAGAAATTTTGGCTACCATTTTGGAAAACGCTTAGTTAAGGTCTTAGAAGAAAAGAAGGCAGAGTACGGAAATGTATTTTTTTAAATTTACTACATTTTTTATAAGATAACAGAAGTCTAAGCTACAATAAAAAAAATTAGTGTAGAGTTAAATAGATGTCATTTTGAATATTAGTTCTAAAAATTACAGCTTACTGACCTTGGGTCAGTTACACATCTGAGGATAGTATCTACTTAGCAGGAGTACTGACAGAATAAGAGAAGGTACACAAAGCCCTCAGCAGTTTCTATTCTCTGCTACTCTTACTATCACTTTACAGTAATAGACTTTATCCCATTATAAACACTCTTGACCCAAGACCTAATTATTTATATCATGCAATCAGGGTAGGCAATAGGGACTGAAATTGAGCTTTGATAATATTTTCTTTGGAGTCTCTTTTGTTGTCCTATAATTTTGTTAAGGTAAACCAGTGCCCTTCATGCTTTTTTTCTAACTTCCAAAAATATCTTCCAAAACTTATCTATCCTTCTGAACTCATATTAAGTTTACTATCATCATGAACAAAGCCTTTTTTGATAGCCTGGGGCCAAACATATTTTCTTCTACTAAATACTTCTATGGAACTTGTCATTTTCTTTCCAATATCATAGCACAGTGTTTTAATGTCTTTTTCTCTCCTTTTGGACTATATTCTTCTTAACAGAGGAAACTACATAGTGAGTTTGTTTTTCATTCTCTGAAGATACTTGTAAATAACCTGAAAAGAATGTAAGTGAAATTTCTCTAAGTTTTTTAAGAAGTACTCGATACAGACTTCGCACAATAAGTACTATTTGATTGTAAAATATTTCATTAATTTATTTCATATTTATATCTTGCCTAAATTAACTAAATTATTTGAGTCAACTTTAAAGAAAGGATAATAAGGTAGGAAAGTGTTGAATACTTGCCCAGCAGTCATTAAAAATGTCATGAAAACAGTTCACTGAATTTTGAACATTCATTTGAATGTTTGATATACATACTCTAAATTGTAAGAATGTTTATTTTCTTTACCAGTTGAGATGTTACCTAGGCTTTCTAGGTCCATTATTTAAATCCTAATATTAAAGCCTCTCCCCCTACACGCCCCCCATGCTGAACACACACATGAAATAAAAGATCATACACTTGCTCAATTTAAGCAATCACATTTTACATAACAAAATTAAACAAATGACACAATGAAGACAAGAAAGCTTTATAAAACTTAGAAAAAATTCATACAAATATCAATCATCAATTGAGCAATAAAAAATATCAGTAACTACTGCTATTTCTTTTCCCCTGATTTGTATAGTTTTGGTTGGATTTCTGATCTGTAACAAACCCTCATAGATTAAAAATATGGGTTTAACAATGAGTTAAACAATGAGTTCCCTGTCAGTCTTGTAGTTTACATTTATACTGCTGTGAGTTAATCAACAATATTGCCATTCAGCCTATTTTGTCTTATGAGTATATGGCATAAGCTGTATTCCTAAATACTACAAAATAATAGCCAACACAACCTTCATTATTATTCTTAAAGCTGATGATTCTATCTCAACTTTTGACTGATTGGATCTTACCTCTGCATTTAGGTTGTCTGCAAGGCTTTCCAGAAACTGACTCTCAATTGGGTTTTGTTGAGTGAGCAAAGTGAGGTAATGGCTGAGTTTATCATGTGTTGTTATAATGACTCCTTCCCCGAATTTGTCAAATTGTGGTCGTCCAGCTCGGCCAAATATCTGCATGACATCTAAAATTCCAAGGTCAACAAAGGAGCCTCTTTTTGCAGCATATATTTGTGTTCCCTAGATAAGGAAAAGTTAATAAAAATTTACATAAGTACACATAAATATAATCCTTAAGAGCTGAATACTGAAATTGGGCAAATATGGTAAGATTTCGAAAGCGTACTTTAACTAATCCCTTCATCATCTGTGATAGAGTTAAATTTTTACAATATAAACTTGGTTTTACTTGAAGAAAATATTTTCCCTTATATAAATAACCTTCAAAGTCAAAGAAACAGTCAAATCACAGTATTTTTCTAAATAAATCAATCTAGAGGTTTGTTTTAAGACATGCACAAATCCATATACAAAGGAAGGTAAGCTCCTACCTTAATAATAACAGCATGAGCAGGGAGATTGACACCCCAGGCTAACGTAGCTGTACAGACAAGGACTTTGATATGCCCATTAGAAAACAAGTTTTCAACTAAATTTCTGTCCTGCCGAAGCATTCCTGCATGATGAATACTAAAACCATCTGGGAATAATTCTCGTACTTGCTTATTTCTTGACTTTTGCACCTAGAGTAGACATCAACAAAACATAAAAGCATTATTCAGCATTTAAAAGCAGTTTCAATTTAACATAGCTGCTGAATGAGTTTATCAACAAAAGCATAAAATAATTTTTAAGTATCTGAGGATGTGACTAAATCTTAGTATATAATGCTTTATACAAAAATCATTTGTTATCTATCTTAAAAGTAGGTGATAACCAGAACATGATACAAAATTCAAAAGGAATGAAGTATAAAGCAAGTGCCTCCTTTATTAGCTGTCGTTTCTTGTAATTAATCAGTAGTACCTGTGTGTTATCCTTCCAAAAATACTATTTTTAAAAACAAGCAAAAACTGTGTCCCAACTCCCTAAAAGTAAAGGCCAGAGTCCTTACAATATAAGGTCCTGAAAACTCAATTCCCATAATTTAACCTCACTTACCTACACTACTCACCATAACCTATCTTTTCTTGGAGTCTCTTTTGACAAATCATACCTACTTTCTATCCCAGATCCACTGTCTAGAAGACTTGCTTCTTTTACTGAGATGCTTCCATGGCTCTCTATGGTCTTGGTCATTGTGATGAGTCAATAAACCCATTGTTCATCTACAGCATGTTTATGGTGAACTTTGATGGGAAGGAACTGACCACCTGTTTTGGATCCTTAAATTTACAATTACCCTCCACGTGCTGACTTCACTTCTGTTGTCTGTTCTTTGGACTGGTCTGAGCTCAGATATGGGATTTGGTATACTTATTAGCAATATGTATGAGTGCTATAGCAGAAGATCTTATAAAATTCACTGAAGACTCATTATATATTAAACATTTTCACAAAATTAAAGATTTCAGAATAATATTTTAAATAGTGTTTATGTAGACAAAGCTTCTTTTGGATATTATACTATGTGCTAGTTATTATGCTGAAAAATCTCATCAACAGTTGAAGAGTTTTATGAACACTTTTCCCCCATATTTTTATGTAAGAAACACTGTACTGGCTGGGAGTGAGATTTCAGTAAGACTGGGGTTGTAGCCCAGATTATGCCACATTGATTATATATCTCTCAGGCTACTTACAATTTTAAACTTCTAAGTTAGTAAATAATTAACTAAGAAAACGCTCTAAGAAAATCACATGTACTCCATGAAATCAGTTTCAATTTTAAAACTGAAGGGTAAAACTTTAGCAAACAACACCATCTAGTGGCCAGCAGAATAAATAACAACTTGCTCATTTTGAGCCTTAAATTCAAAACAGAAAACACACATACTTAACAAAGACTATCCCCTTTCAAATTCACCAGAAGTGTACTCTAGTTTATTTTGGTGCAGTGCAGTCAGCCTGTAGAAATCATTTTATAACACACTTTACAACCAACTACACTAATTGAATCAGCCTTTATCTTTTCAGACAAGCAATATTATTATGGTCAATATTCTTGAAATCAGTTCTTATGAATAAGGGAAGACTTTGGGATAAATCTGCTGTGGAGTATTTGCTAAGAAATAACAGCTCCTTCAGAGGCCAAAGGTAGGGAGAGAAGATACTCCACTTATTTAATTTCTAATATTCAAGAATAGACAAGAGCTTAAAGGGGAAAGAAAATTTGGAGATGTTCTGTACAAACCATATTGGTGAACTGCTGTTTGTTTCAGGTGAAGTCTGTTCTGCTGTCTCAATCCTCTTCATTGGAATATACTAATATATGTGTTATATTGAATTTAGACTTCTTGGATAAACCCCAGTTGATGTAGGACTTGGTGAATACTGCTGAGGCACCAAGGCATGGGAAAAAATTCAACATTTGAAGTATGTAACTGCAGCAGGAATTTTCTCAGAAGGTGCAAGTGGGTCTGGAGTGCTCAAGTAGCACCTTCTATTTCCACCAGGAGGGTTATACACTGAACCCACTAGGTGTACAGCTCTGGTTTCTGTGGGGAGTTAGAAGACACTTAAAAGACATTTCTCTTATCTCTATTCTTATGTATTTTGGGCATTTTAAAAAATTAGTAAGGTCTCTATCTGATGTGACTACAGTTTTAAAAGTAAGTCCAGGTTTTTTATTATACATTTTTGAATCCGAATTTTTCATTTGTGGTCTAGCATAGCCTAAAGTACAAACGAACCTCAATCTTTGGGGAAGAAGTCCAAGTATAAGCACTTATCCTATTTTTAAAATTATCAGCTGGGCGCGGTGGTGCACACCTGTAATCCCAGCACTTTGAGAGGCTGAGATAGGAGAATCGCCAGTTCAAAGCCAGCCTTAGCAAGGGCAAGGCACCAAGCAACTCAGTGAGACCCTGTCTAAATAAAACACAAAATAGGGCTGGGGATGTGGCTCAGTGGACGAGTACCCCTGATTTCAATCCCTGGTACAAAAAAAAAAATTATCATCTGGCAAAGCTATTTTTCCACTTTTGGTGTACAGTTCTATGAATTATAACATATGTATCAGTATGTGTAATTACTACCTTTATCAGGATACAAAACAGGATAAAAAACTCCTTTGTGCCATTTCTTTATAGAATCCCCCCCACCTACAACCTGTAGTCACTACTGATCTGTTCCTCATCCCTACAGCTCTGTCACTTCAAGAATATTATAGTGTTATATATTAAATCAAATACTATATATGCTTTTTGGACTGGTTTCTTTTACTCAGCTTCATGCCTTTAAGAGTCATCCAAGTTGCTGCACATATAGTATATTTCGTTTGAATGCCAAATAGTATTCCATGGTATCAATGGGCATATCAGTTTCTTAATATGATCGTTCACTGAATGACACTAGGTAATTTTACAGTTTACAGTTTGGGTAATTATAAACAGATCCTCTATGAACATTGAAACACATTTGTATGTATGTGTTTGTGTGTATGTATGTGAATGTTTAAATGTAATGACTTGGGGCTGGGGATATGGCTCATGCTAGAGTGCTTGCCTTGCATGCACAAGGCCCTAGGTTCAATCCCCAGCATCACAAAAAACAAACAACAAAAAACCCAAATGTAATTACCAGTAATGGAGTGGATGGGGCATATGATAAATGTTATGCTTAAATTTATACAAACTGGCAAACCATTTCGAGAGTAGCTAATTTATTACATCAGCAATAAACAAGAGTTACTGTGGTTTCTCATGTTTGTCTACATTTGACAATGTCATTATTTTTTTAATTTTAGCCACAGTAACAGGTGCATGGTACTATCAGCTCATGGTTTTAATTTGCAGTTTGCTAATATTTAATGATATTAAACATCTTTCTATGTCCTTAAATGTATATATGTCACCTCCTCAAATTATTATTTCTTGGAGAGAGGGTTACAGGGGATTGAGCTCAGGGGCATTCGGCCACCGAGTTACATCCCCAGCTCTATTTTGTATATTATTTAGAGACAAGACATTACTGAGTTGCTTAGAGCTTAGCTTTTGCTGAAGCTGGTTTTGACCACGTGATCCTCTTGCCTCAGCCTCCTGTGCTGCTGGGATTACAGGTGTGTGCCACTGCACTCGGTTCAAATTATTTTAATGCACAAAAATGTTTAAGGATCAGTTTTTTATAGGAAGACACCTGTGGTAATATTTTGATCCATCTATGCACAACATTGCCATATAATTTGACCTTATAAGAAATTATTTCATGCTAAGCAGCCTCATATTCATTACTGCATTAAATTATTTACATTCTTAAGAAAAGAACTTCACAACAATTTTATGAAACACAATAGTGACTAAGGAAAATGCATTTTAAAGAACCAAAGAAAAGGTCACTTAAATACAAACACACATTTATCATATACTAGATCCTAGGAATACAAAGAAATTTAAGACAAAATGTGAGCATTGGATAATTTGTAGACTGGAAAAAGACTAATACACAAACAATTTTAAAATATGTTGTCTTTACAATAAAAGTATATGGAAAAAGTTGAAACCCCACACTTAACATTTATGATACTGTCACTTATGACAATGACATTATTATCTACTTGTACTTGTATTGCTAATGCCTGACAAAAACGAAGAAACAGTAAGATGAATGACATAGAAATTGACACGGTTAAATGAGTATATTCCATATTAAATTTTAAAATCAACATGAAAAAACAGGACATATTTGGAAAGAGATGACAGACCCATTACAATCTGGAGTGAGTTCCAGATAGATCAAGGACTCAATAGTAAAAATAAAATAAAAAATTTTAAAAGCACTCTAGAAATTATGGGTGAAGTAGGTATGAGTTGGTATGTAAAATATAAACCCAGAGAACATAGATATAATAAATTCTACATAGTTAAAAATAATCATAAAAGGTCAACTAGAGAAAACTCTCTGTAATATATTTAGTTACATGTAATTTAATATACAATGAACCAAGAAAATGAATAAACAATTTACAGAAAAAGAAATACAAATGGTTAATATAAAAATGACTACCTACACTCATAATTAAAGAAATGCAAGTCAAAATAATGAAATATAGTTTTTCTCTACTAAGCTGTCAAAAACTTAAAAACCTGTTATTATTCAGTATTGATAAAGTTTTATAAGTATAAATAGATGTTTGAGGAAATGTGCACTGAAACAATCACTCCAGTGGGCAATTTAGGATCATTCACCAAAATTTTAAATGTGTGAACTACATGATGGATAAATTCCACTGCTAGGAATTTTCCCAGTGTATACAGTGGTAAATGCCAAGAGTATGAGAAAGAATATTTACTGCAGCACTGTTAACAAAGACAAATGGAAACATCAAAAGTATTAATCAGTATAGGACAGGGCAAATGAATTATTTTAATATCCACATTGTGTTATTTCTATGCAGCTGCTAAAAGAATGAAACAATCTTTTATGTTGCTCTGTTAAGATCTTTGATATACTAACACACACATAAGCACACATGCAAATGAACAGAACAGTCATTTTATAGAATCTTTCCTCATAAGAAATATACGAAGCCTGTAACCAGAAGTTGCATTTGGACAAATAAATGGGGAAGAGACGATTAAGACCATGAGTTATGGAGCTAAACTTGTTTGTTACAAGATGAAGCCTATTCTGTGGAGTTTTACAACAATCACTGCTTCTTCCGCATGGATCTCCAGAGCCAGCACTATGTGGAGTACAGGCTTTCTATCCTCTGAATAGCTGCAGAGACATAATTTATCTTGTTCACATTCTCTGAACAGACATTGGATTCACCCAGGAAACCATTTGAGATCCAAATACTACATTTACTATATAAAGTGTTTCTACACATGGAAATTCAGTACAAAAGAATTGTCTAAGCTTGGTTTCCCCTGACTTATCTTTCCACTTTTCACAAGTGAATTCCCACATATGGTTTTATAAGCTAGTAAAATTAGAACAGAATAGGCAACTGCTAATGTAATGCATTAGCACACAAATGGCACTGTATTCTTTTCCCTCATGAAAACATGGACAACTTCCTTCCATGAATTTATATATCTTTTTCCTATTGATGAGATGAAAAATCAGTGCGAGTGCCTTTAATAATAAGGTTAAAATGTAACCATTTCCCAAAGTTGACTTCCAACCTAGCACAAATACAGTAAGCAACGTGATTTTTAAAAATGAATAACAACAAGTAATTGAGGATATTAAAGGAAATCAGACATAAAAAAAATAACTCATAAGACCAAAAAATATACAGAAATCAACAGAAAAATCTTAGTTCAGATACAAACACCTAATGAAACAGCATGATAAAATGGAATTAATAATTTGTGGTAACTTTTGTAAGCCTTCTATTAAACTCAAAGGAAAAAATAAATTAACTGTAGTTATTAAAAACTAAAATCTAGCCATGCCAAAGCCCCTGCCCACCAATGGGAGCACAGGTCAGGGCCCAGGACTGCCTCCAGGGACCTCCACGGTGGCCCAGCCAAGGTCAGGCCCAAGACTGCTACTCGCCCATCTGCTGACCCACTGGAAACCCAAACCCAGGCCCAATACTGGTTCTGGGGAACCCTGAAGAAGCCCAGGCCTGAATGAGGCCCAAGACTGCCCCGCATTCTGTGCCAAAGCGCCTGCCAACCAGTGGGAGCACAGGCCCAATCCTAGGATCATTTCCAGGGATCTCATGGGGAGCCCAGGCAAGGTCAGGCCCAAGAATGTTACCCACTGATCCACCCACCACGCAGGAACCCAGACCCAGGCCCATCACTGGGACCCCTGCAGGAGCCCAGGCCAAGGTCAGGCCTAGGACCGCCCCCACAGATGTGTGTGAGAGTACAGGCCCAGAACCACACCTGCACAGAGTGAAGGTTCATGCTGCTGCTCTTTTCCATCCATCTTGGGACATTGCAGACATCACCATAGCTCTTCCCATGTAGTAGCCTCCACCTTGGGACAATAGACAGGGCCTGAAAGCAGCGACCCACCACAGCTCAGCATGCTGCATCTCAGATTAATCAGCCCAAAACCATTTAATTCTCACTCTTTTAACCCCATCTCAGAAAATGTTTGCATCCATCTTGTGCCACTGCCATCTTGAGTTACCTCCACTACTGTTGCCATCATCTTTAGTGGCAGTAGCATCCATCTGGGAACACCTGCTGGGGACTGGAAGTGAACTCCAAGGTGAGGTACAGAAAACCTGTAGGGTTTCAACAAGATTATGGTATAGAAACCGCAATACCTCAGATTGGCACTGCATAGAAGGAAGATACTTAATCAATATGAAAAAAAAGGGGAAGAAAGTGCTCAAAACAAACAAAGATACTATGTTAATAGAATCCATTGACAGCACAGTTAATGAAATGTCAGAGAAAGAATTCAGAATCTATGTAATTTAAATGATCTGTGAATTAAAGAATGACTTAAGCGAGCAAATACAGGCAAAAATTGATCACTCCAACAAAGAGATAAGAGAACAAATAAAGGCAACCATTGATCACACCAACAAAAAGATAAGAGAGCAAACACAGGTAGCAAAAGATTACTTCAAGAAAGAGCTACAGATTGTGGAAAAACAAAACAAATCAGAAATTCTTGAAATAAAGGAAACAATAAACCAAATAAAAAAACTCAATGCAAAGCCTTACCAACAGACTGGATCACTTGAAAGACAGAACTTCAGATAATACGACAAAATATACATTCTTGAAAATAAATTTGATCACACAGTGAAGATGGTAAGAAACCATGAACAGAACATACAAGAATTATGGGATAGTATCAAAAGACCAAATCAAAGATTGATCAGGATAGAGAAATACACAGAGTTTCAAACCAAAAAATGCACAATCTCTTCAATGAAATAATATCGGAGAATTTCCCAAACATGAAAAACAAATTGGAAAATCAAAAACAACAGGCTTACAGGACAACAAATGTACAAAATTACAACAGATCTACGCCAAGGCACATTATAATGAAAATGCCCAGCATACAGAATAAGGATAGAATTTTAAAGACTATAAGAGATAAGAATCAGATTATATAAAGGGGGAGACCAATTTGGATCTCAGCAGATTTTTCTGTTCAGA
>PVHX01015886.1:0-45115 GCA_004024805.1 Geosciurus inauris
ATAAAATCACCTTAATAATATTCTGATTAAAATTTAAATATTTGAGCCTATTATTACTTCAATAATTAATAGAAACATATCCAAACCATGATACTTGCATATTCCTAATTTTACCAGAAGTCCTATCTTCTAAAAATCCAGCAACTTATGTACTTATTATTGCTAAACTTTTTTTTAAGAACTATGATCTTCAATGAAAGAAAGCACCTTAGAAAATATGAAAACTGCTAACATATTCTAATGCAATAAAAAGTGTCAGCATATTCCTCACAAATTAAGTTGGCTTAAATCAGATGTTAAAAATAATGAATATAATCCCAGATAGTTTTATGTGTGTAATATGTATTATATGATAGTCTTCTATTACGTATACCTTTTTTAACCATTCCACCATTTATTTGAACCTCTGTCATGTCCATACACAGACATATAACTCAATATTAATAAATTATCTGCTACTCCATCCAATAGATATATTAGTAGGCACTGACACACTGTTTTCTGAATGTATGATCCAACACATATGCCCTTAAATTCAGAGTTAAAACATCCCATCATCTGCAAATAATACAGTTTATTTCTTTTATAAATATTTTCCAACTTATTTTTCCTTATATTGGTTCTCATCAGACATTTTAAACTTATTCCAATGATGTCAGTTTTTCATATTTTGTTCTTATTTTGATGGAATTGTTTTTAATAGTTTTCCTGTTAAGGATAAAATTTAGTGTTCATTTCTAAAAGATGTCTTTGGTCATGATGATTTTTCTAATTTTAGATTCATGAGTTTATTATTTAATCAAAAATATCTAAGGTAATTGCATTAATCTGTTAACATAGTGAATCATGAAAGTGGTTTCTTCCATCATTAATGATCTTGCCATCCTAGAGTAAAACTTTCTAAATCATACATAGAATTCTCTTAACATAGTATTTTATTTAGTGTATTTTTCTATGTTCATATTTAAGTTTGGTGTGTAGTATAGTCTGTTTTGTACATTATTCCTTTAGGTTGTATCTTGGAGTTAAAATAGTCTAATGTAATACATACAAATGTTTTTATCTGCTCTAGATATTTAAAAGAATACAATGAGAAGGTTAAGTCAAAGTTTCAATATTATATGGGCCTATTATTTAGGACAGAGTCCTTAAAATTTTTTTCTAAATTTAATGTTTGTCATTATATATCAATCTAAATTTTTCATTTATTATAATTTTTTAAACTTATTATTATGAAACTTCCTGTTCTAGGTTATATTTATATTTTGTCCAACTTAATATTGAACTTATTTGTTTTCTCTGTTTTCTTAATGAAATTTAGTATAAATAAGTCTGGGATTTTCCTCCAAACACAGTTACTATATATTAGTCAAACTAAGTTTTTGTTTAATAAATTCTGTTTATTTAATATTTGTTGCATTCTTTTGGATTACTCATCAACCATAGTTTAAAAGTGCTGTGATTTAGGTATTTTCCCTGTCATTCTTATTCTTTCAGACTTAGAATGAAATATTCTCAAAAGATTTTTCCCAGTGTTGTTTTCTTCTTATCTGTATGTTTTGGAAATGACTAATGCTATTACAATGTTATTTTCTCATTCACATTTTACACTGATGATAAAAATTCTACAGTATTTTCATGTCGGCTTTTTCTCCCCATTAGAGATGTTTCATTTAACTCATCAGGTACCATAGTTTTTATGTGTCACCTTCAAAATTAAAGTGTTGTCAATCTGATAGTGTTAACAGATAACACCTTTGAAAGGTGATAGGTCCTGACACCTTCTCCTCATTAAAGGGATGAATACCCTCATAAAAGATGCTTAGCCACATTTGGTTAGCTTGGATTCTGCTGTTCTGCCCTGTGAGGACGCAACAAGGGAGTCTTCATTACATGTCAGTGCCTTGATCTTGAACTTCCCAGCTTCAAAGATTGTAAGAAAACAAATTTCTCTTCTTCATAAATTTCTCAGTTAGTGGTATTTTGCTATATAGCAGTGTAAAATGTAGTAAGATATTAGGCAAATCCACCAAAGATTAACAACCAAAAACCCTGACTATTAATGTTATGGTAGTTTATAGCCAAGATCAGGAGAAAAGGCATCCTGTTTAGAATCAAAATCCATGGAGGAAGGTTCAGGTGTAAAGAAAACTCTCATAATGAATAAGAGTCTCACATATCTTCTCTCACATACATTATTCAGTGCATTTTGCTTTGTTTCAATATATGTACATTTTCTTCTTAAATACAGAATTTTTAACGGTGTTATTTCTTTAACTAGGCTGACTATATTTTGTGGTATGTGTTCCTCAACTTATAAAAATGGAAACTAAAGCTTAAAATGGTTAAATAACAGAGCCAAGCTGGTCAAACTTGTGAAAGGACTAAAGTGTATTACCAGCTGTTACCGTTTGGATTTGGAATGCCCCCTAAAAACTCATGTGTTGAATGAAGGCTTGAAGCAAATGCAGCAGTGCTGAGATGATGGGGCTTTTGGTAAGTGATTGGATCATGAAGACTCTGAAATCATCAATGGATTAATCCTCCCTCTCCCTCCCAGACCGTCATGAGGTGGGTAGCTCTGCTTCACCACACACTCTTTGTCATAATGCTCTACCTCTCTACAGACCATAGCAGTGGAGCAGGTCAACCATAGACTGAAAGTTCTGAATCCTTGAGCCAACATAAATCTTTCCTCCTTGAAATTATTTACCTTAGTTATCTTGTTATAGCAATAGATGGGGGACTAATACAGTAATAAGTCTGTAATCCATTTTGCACACTAACATATGCTAGGAAATTTAAATTTAAAACATATTTGCTATAACAAATATGTTTTATTTTATTTTTAATTGTTTTTCATTCTAGAATGAAATTCTCTAAGGATAAAACTATATTCTTGCTTACTGCTATAATCTTAAAAGATTTTTTCAGTGACCAAAACAAATGCTCAAAATTGGATTAATTTGATTAATTTTATTCTCAAAAATAACTATTAGTTTATAATTGTTCAAGAATATAAAAAGATGGAAGTGTTTATTTTAATCAATATTTACTGAGGGTCTCTTTATTAGCTTGGTGCTATACAGGGTCCAAGTTGAAAAAGACCCTCACCTTCAAGATGTTTACAATCTAGTGAGAGATCTATAATAATCAGCTCCAATTAAAGTTCTCAATAATGGCACAAAGAGTATTTTGCCTATCATAGGGAAAAATAGGCAGAGATCTGTCATTTTATAGCATGGTGCTATGTGATATGCATGGAAGTCATTATTTGATATGATTTTTCTTTTCCATTTTCTTAATCCTTAATCATGTTCATCTTCAGGTTACAGAAACTTAATTGTAATTTAAATTACACTGTAGTAATGATTTTTTTGGGGGGGTGGAGGATTAACAACTTGACAAGGAAAAGAAGTAAGGCTTCCCAAACTGAGAGAAGGTGAGATAGGAAAAGGACTGCTTCACATGCAATTAATTGTTGGCAATTAGAAGATCAAATAATTTTCTTATGAATAATTGGAAAAACTAGGGAGAAATTACTCAGAGATTGTTAAATAACAGTATGTTCTGCAGGGGTTCAGACTCTGGGGAAAAGTGTCAGGATTCTGCCAGTTGAAAGAAGATGCAAGGAACAGTTGAGATTATAGACATGCTTTATTAGAGGGTGAAAGCAACCCCTGAGTCTTTTCCATAGGCCTTTCTTATGTGCAGGCCAAACAGAGAAGGCACAGTGCCAACAGGTTACGTAAGTGAGTGCCTGCTCACAAGCAGATGTTTATAACCTTGAGTACATGCTGAATCAGGATGTTTATGACCTTGGCTAGGTAATAAATCAAAGCAGGCTGAAAGTCTGGGTGAGGGAGCCTAACTGTAGTCATCTTGGGCCTGCTCCATACATTAAACTGATCATTTTAGCTTATTTACTTTCTTACCAAATAATCTTTAAATATTTCATGGAGTAATGGGACATTAAGAAGTTAGAATAAGAAAGTACACATAATGTAATGTGGCTAACTTGACATTAACTTGTAAGGAATAGTTTCCTAGGAAGCAAAGCACACGTAAATTTGAAATTGCCTCAGATAACTTTAAACAATAATAAAAGAAACTCATATCCAAGACGTCTTAAAGATGTCTATTTGTTCTTTTAATTCTTCAAAATAGATTTACCTATTTTCTAAATTATCTAATCATTTGATATTAATTTTAAGACCTACCCATTTATTAGTTTATTTTTTTGTAAATAGGGGTCAATATACTTAAGATCATCATGTAGGATCTTGATTCTTTGTAAATATCTACTGAAATGTAGTAATAATTAGTAAGTACTTTGATGCATTACTTTTTTTCAAGAATTTGCACAAAGTATTTTTGTATGTTTTCTCACTGTATTCTTAATCATTAAAGCAGAACACTTTATCAACTCACTTTATAGGTGAAGAATCTGGGTGCATATGTGAAAAGAGTTGACTGAAATTATACAGCTAAGCATCCAAAGCTAAAGTCTTCAGACTTCAGTATCAGTTAAAAATAAATAAACCTGACTCAAATTGTGTTCTGATTTCTAATTATTATTTGATCTCTGATGACATTATTCTCTAATTATTATCGCATACAGCTAAGGAATGGGGGGGAAAGCCATATTCTCATAATTATCTTCTTCCCTAAAAGGGATATTTCTTAAGTTTTTAAGAGGTGGAGAGGACCTTTTTCTTCTTTCTTAGGAAGTGTCAGTGGCAGTGTTAAAGCAGTCAAATTTAAGTCTCCTAAAATAGCCAACCCATGAGAGGATCCAGAGTCTGTTAATTGGTACCAACACTGAAAAATAAAATCAAAGGATAAGGATTTATTTGTTTTGTCATATTAATGATATATGGATAGTATCTCAATATATTTCAGAGTACGCAACATCTTCCCTTCTTATTGATTAGTCTACATGTTATATATTGGAAATACATAAACAAGACTTTCTTTTCCACTTAAAGAAACTAATGTTTCTAAATTGCTATGTTAGCAACTATTAAAACACACACTGGGGGTCAGTTTTTAAATATGTTTTACTGGTTTGGTAAGAATTTTTGCATAGGCATTTATATGCTTTTATAGTTGAGGTACTCCCACTACTAAACAGAGCTCTAAATTCAGTGAAAAGTTATGCTATTGTTTCCTCATGTACAAAAATATCATAATGACATTGTTGTAAATATAAAGAATAATTTAAATGTAACTTCACAGAAAACAGGTTAAGAACTAAAGCTGTAAATCTCTGTAACATTAAAGCTTCACTAAGTGCATGAAAGCTATTGGTCAATTTAGCATTATTGACATTCTCTAATGAATTGAATGGGATGCCACTGTGACCAGATGATTAAGTGGACATCAAAATATGCAATGGAACACATATCTCTTGATGCCTCCAATGGCCTTTGTTCATTCAAAGAGCATATGCTACTGCAAAAAATTCTAAACTATTTTATTTTGTGAGCTCAGACAGTGTAATTGTCTCAGGAACTGAACTTCACACTTGCCATGAAATCTGCTTTAGTCAGAAAAAGACAAAACAAAAGGCATCATGCTTCATGATGCCTCATATCGGTAGCTCTGTTCAATTTAGGAAACATAATTCACCGAATAGTTCACAGGGAAGGGATTCTTTGACCCATCAAAAGCTATAATGGATCCCCTGCCTTTGTGCTTGACCTTGCAGTTGGCTGGCTGAAGCTCTCAAGGTTGTGCAGTACAAATCAATGAAAAGCTATTCTTGAAAAAGAGTAACGCAAATGTAAGAACCAAATTTCTAACTACTCCTTTCTAACTACTGTAAATAAGACCTAAATTTATGAAGCATTATCACTGCATGTTTTACAAATGTCTATCTAAATGTTTTTACTGGCATTTAAGTGTCAACAGGGCATATTAAACACCAGCAAACTCCCGAAAGGTTTTCTTTAGCAGTTGAATTTCAGGATTCTCAAAGTTTGCTCAGGCCAATTAGTAATTTCAGACATATTTCAGAATAATTACTTTGTGAACTTCATGCCAAACTCGATGTGGTGATCTGAACAGTCATCACTCAAAGAACTCCTTGTTTCCCATTAGTAAATATGAAAGGTTTTTTATTTCTGAAAGTACGATGACTCAGGAAAACCATTCTAAAAGCTAAATCCTATTCATCTTATACACTATCAGATTGCTTCCTTTTAAGCTTAACTATAATAATTGAATGTCATGTTTATAAAATACAAGCACCTCTCCATTTTGCACACTACCCTCAATTTAAAAGTGTTTTTTCTCAATAATCCTTCATCCACACAATCATAATTTCTTCTATATTCCAAATCAAATTTTTTTTTCTTGCTGTGTCTAATTTCTCTCCACATATCTAGTCACATACTCCAGTCACCTGGCTCTGTGCCTTCACTGCTGGTTTGTTTAAGCTGCTGCCTTTGTCAGGAATGACTGTATCCATGTGCAATTCTTAGAGATCCACTTTTTCAAATCCCATAGCTTGTCCTCACAAAATATTCATTCTCAATGTTGCCAGATAAATTAAGTTTCTTTCTTTTCTCTATTTATATACATTTTATAAATTAAGGATCTCAAATTGTTAGGGAAGGAGAGCATGTCAAACTTATTTCCTTGTTTTTTTCCCTCTTTGTTTCATTTGTTTTTATTACAGTTCACATAAACTATGAGCATTATCTGTGGGATATAATAGTGTTAGGTGTTTTTTGTTTGTTTGTTTGTTTGTTACTGGGGATTGAACTCAGGGGTAGTCAACCACTGAGCCACATCCCCAGCCCTATTTTGTGTTTTATGTAGAGACAGGGTCTTACTGAGTTGCTGAGGCTGGCTTTGAACTCACGATTCTCCTGTCTCAGCCTCCCTAAGTGCTGGGATTACAGGCTTGAGCCACTGCACCCGGCTTAGGCATTTATTTCTAAATATGTATTTGTAAAACAGATTTCATTTAAACATTGCTGAAATCATAGCAAGTTGGACATTTGTTTAATATTATCTAAATAATTAATAGTGACTAACACATCAAATATTTATCAGGTGTGGGCCAATTCTTACAATCCCTATGTGCCCATGTGCATACTCATACAGAGAAAAATAAACCATGACTTGAAGAAATTAACCCAGTCACAAAAGTTAAGTAGAGCAAGAAAAGTACTCTGGTCCTTAATTCTATATTCTTAAATTACTTCACTGAGCTGCCAAATCATATATTAGATTTTGTTATTACAATAGTGATAAATATTATCTTAGGATGTAACCTCAGTGTTTAGTGGAAAAATGAGTAAATGACCAGCAATGACTCCATATCCTATAAATGTTACAAATGAAGAAATATCTGGTGATACTGAAGTTTAGTGCAGGAGAAAAAATAATAAACATTTCATATACTTTGAAAATGATGGGTAAGGGAATTTGATATATTTTAAAGTCCACAAATCCATAAATAAATAATTATAGAACAATCTCCTTAAGAGCTTTGTTGTTGTTTTGTTTTGTTGGTTTTGGTACTGGGGATCGAATTCAGGGGTGCTTTACCACTAAACTATATCCCTAGTCCTTTTTCATATTTTATTTTGAGATGAGGACCCACTGAGTTGCTTAGGCTTTGTTAAAATGGTGAGACTAGGCTTGGATTTGAAATTCTTCTGCCTCAGCCTCCTGAGTTGCTGGATTACAGATGTGCACCACCATGCCCAGCTTCATGTTTATTTTATATTCAAAGGTGTAGAGAATCTGTCATGAGCCATAAATGGTAAAATATTTTGTTGACAGTCTTGCAGACCCCTGTGGAGCCCAGGCAGGCCTAGAACAGCCTTGCTGAGCCATGAAGAATCCAGGTAGGCCCAGGACAGCCCTGCTAATCCCCATGGAGACCAGGTAGGCCCAGAACAGTTTTGCAGATCCCCCTGGAGATGAGGCAGGTCCAGGAGAGCTCTACCAGAGCCATTAAGAGCCCAGACAGGCCCAGGACAGCCCCACCAATCCCTGTGAAGACCAGGCAGGCCCAGAACCACCCTGCCAAACAGTGAGGAGCCCAGGCCCGGAAAACTGCCCACCAGGCTGAGGACCATGCCCTTACACCACAGTGCTACATCTCCAAACAGGCTGCCCATTCAGCTCCATCTCTAAAAGTGGTTGTGGCCGTGTTGGGACACTTCCAACACCATCTGAGGTTACCCCCACTGCTGCCACCACCATCTTTAATTGCTACAGCTTCTATTTTGGGACACAATCTGGTGGCCAGAAGCCCAACACCAAAGTACTTACACGTTTGATGATACCCAACCACCATCCACAGACATAGGCACTTCCATCTAGGGACTATAGAAAGGACATGCAAGACCATCACTAAGACTGCCCCAGAAAGGTCCTACCACACCCCACACTTTGCCAGAGGAGAGGAGCCCCAAGCTGCAGTTCCCTATTTACCAGTGTGGTTCCATTCAAATCACCTCCATGTTGTGAAATTACAGCCATCACCATAGCCCTCCACATGCAGTAATCTCCAAGGTGGAACATCAGGCAGAGCAAGGAGGCAGCTGTCTATTGCAACACCTCACACCACACTGTGGCATTATCAAATAGGCCACCCAATGCCATCATACGGCCTATCCTTCCATCCCCATCTCCGAAAGTGGTTCCCTCCACCTTGGGACAGCTCCACTGCCATCTTGGGTTACCTCTGCTGTTGCCTCTGCCATCTTGGCTGAGTCAGCTTCCACTGTCAGACACTGACAAGGTCCTGGAAGCCCAACATCAAGGTACCTATAGGCTTGATGCTACTGCTGCCACCAACAAGGGGCATGGCCACTTCCATCTAGGGACAACAACCAGATCATGGAAAACCATCACCAAGGTCCCTGTGGGCCTGGTTGCACCAGAGGTCTCCCTCCTCAGTGTACTAACAGACACCATCCCATTGCAGAAGCAACAGGGAGCCTTGCATGGCGTAACCTCTCTCTTTTTTCTCTTGCTAGCAGCTAACTTCTTTTGATTACACTTTCACTAGTCCTATAATCTAATCCCTCTATATTCCCACATTCTATCTTATAAACATCACAGCCTACCCCTTCCCCCAGTCTTACATTAGAAACAGTAAATCCTTATGCAAGCCCATTTACTATTTGGTGAAAGATAACCAAACTCGTCATTTCTGTTTATACTGACAAAACTGTAAATGTTAAAATAGAAGCTAATTAATTTATGGCTACATATTTGTTGCATTGGGTGCTGTAACATTGATATCCTCTTAAAGGTGAGGTATTGGTAACCTTCAGGGACACAACAATATTATAGAGTAGAAGCTGCAATACCTCAGATCTGCACTGCAAGAGAGGTAGACACATAGACAACATGAAAAAGTGAAGGAAGAAAGTGCCCCAAATAAACCAAGATACTACAGTAATAAAATCCCTTAACATCACAGTAGATGAATTTTCAGAGAAAGAGCTCAGAATGTACTTAATTAAAAATAATCTGTGAATTAAAGAATGATCCAAGTGAGCAAATGCAGGCAAAAATTGATCACTTCAACAAAGAGATAAGTGAGCAAATACAGGTAGCAAAAGACAACTTCAAGAAAGAGAGAGAGAGACTCTGAAAAAAAAAAAAAACACTCAGAAATCCTTGAAATGAAGGGAACAATAAACCAGATTAAAAACTCAATAGAAAACATCACCAACAAACTAGATCACTTGGAAGACAGAACCTCAGACAATGAAGACAAAATATATGATCTTGAAAATAAAGTTGACCCCACAGTGAAGATGTTAAAAAACTATAAACAGAACATCCAAGAATTATGGGATAACATCAAAAGACCAAAGCTAAGATTTATTGGGATAGAGGAAGACACAGAGATTCAAGCCAAAGGATTGAATGATCTCTTCAATAAAATAATATCAGAAAATTTCCCAAACATGAAGAATAAATTGGAAAATCAAACACAGGAGGCTTACAGGACACCAAATGTACAAAATTACAGCAGATCTACATCAAGACACATTATAATGAATATGCCTAGCATACAAAATAAGGATAGAATTTTAAAGACCACAAGAGAGAAGAATCAGATTACATATAGGGGCAAATTGCATACAAAAACATATCAAAAAAATAATGCTCCATGATCAAGTGGGGTTCATTCCAGGGATGCAAGGTTGGTTCAACATATGGAAATCAATAAACATAATCCATCATATCAATAGACTTAAACATAAGAATTATATCATTTTATCAATTAATGTAGAGAAAGCATTTGACAAAATACAGCACTGTTTTATGTTCAAAACACAAGAAAAACTAGAGATAGTAGGAACATACCTTAACATTGTAAAAGCCATTGGAAGCATTCCCTATAAAAATGGAACAAATGCCATAATTTTATTCTCTTTTATTGCTGAGTAATATTCCATTGTGTATATATACCACAGTTTCTTTATCCAGTCATCTATCGAAGGGCATCTAGGTTAGTTCCACAGTTTAGCTATTGTGAATTGAGCTGCTATAAACATTGAAATGACTGTAGCACTGTAGTTTGCTGTTTTTAAGTCTTCTGGGTATAGACCAAGGAGGGGGATAGCAGGCTCAAATGGTGGTTCCATTCAAAGTTTTCTAAGGAATCTTCATACTGCTTTCCAGATTGGTTGTACCAATTTGCAGTTCCACCAGCAATGTATGAGTGTACCTTTTTCCCCACAACCTTGCCAACACTTATTGTTGTTTGTATTCTTGATAATTGCCATTCTGACTGGTGTGAGATGAAATCTAAGGGTAGTTTTGATTTGCATTTCTCTGATTGCTAGAAATGTTGAACATTTTTTCATATGTCTGTTGATGGATTTTATATCTTCTTCTGTGAAGTTTGTGTTCAGCTCTTTGGCCCATTTATTGATTGGGTTGTTAGTTTTTTGGTGTTAAGCTTTTTTATATATCCTGGAGAAGAGTGCTCTATCGAATGTGTGTGTGGCAAAGATTTGTTTATGGCATTTGCAGGTAAATGGATGGAGTTGGAGAATATCATGCTAAGTGAAGTAAGCCAATCTCAGAAAACCAAATGCTGAATGTACTCATTGATAAGTGGATGCTGATCCATAATGTGGGGAAGGTCATGGGAACAATGGTGGAACTCTGTTCACAGGAGTGTAAGGGGAGAGGGGGTATGGGGACAGTAAAGGCGGTGGAATATAATGGTCATCATAGCCCTAACTTTATGTATGACTGCATATATGTTGTGATTGTATACAACTTACAACTAGAGAATTGATATGTTATCCTCTATATACAATGAATCAAATTGCACTCTATTATCATGTAAGCCTAAATAGAACAAATAAATAAATTAAATATGAAAAAAAATAACAGGAAAAAAAAAATGGAACAAGACAGGAATGCCTTCTTTCACCATTTCTATTCAACATAGTTCTCAAAACTCCAGCTAGGGCAACTAGAATGATAAGAGAAATTAAAGTAATATTAATACAAAAAAAAGAACTTAAACTATCATTATTTGCCAATGACATGATACTATGCCTAGAGAATCCAAAAAATTCCACCAGAACACTTTTAGGATTAATAAATGAATTCAGCAAAGTAACAGGATATAAAATCAGTAGCCATAAATCAAATGCATTTCTATACATCAGTGATGACACCTCTGAAAGAGAAATTAGGAAAATTACCCCATTCACAACAGCCTCAAAAAAAAAAAAACTTAGGAATCAATTTAACAAGACCGGTAAGAGACATCTACAATGAAAACTACAGAACACTAAAGAAATTGAAGAAGACCTTAGAGGATGGAAAGTTCTCCTGTGCTTTGGATAGGCAGAATCAATATTGTCAAAATGGTCATACTATCCATATCATTATAAAGATTCAATGTGATTTCTATTAAAATTCTAATATCATTCCTTAAAGAAATAGAAAAAGCAAGCATGAAATTTATTTGAAAAAATAAGAGACTCAAAGTAACTGAAGCAATCCTTAGCAAAAAAAAATGAAGCAGGAGGCATCACATCACCAGACCTTAAACTATACTACAAAGTTGTAGTAACAAAAACAGCATGGTATTGGCATCAATATAGAAATGTAGACCAATGGTACAGAATAGAATACACAGAGACAAATTTACATAAATACAGTTATCTCATATTAGACAAAGGCAGTAAAAACTTACATTAGAAAAAATATAGCCTTTTGAAGAAGTGGTGCTGGGAAAACTGGAAATCTATATGCAGCAAAATGATACTAAATCTCTATCTCTCACCATGCATAAAACTCAACTCAAAGTGGATCAAGGAACTAGGAATTAGACCAGAGACCCTATGCCTAAAAGAAGAAAAGTAGGCCCCAGTCTTCATCATATTGGATTACGCTTTGACTTCTTTAACAATACTCCTAAAGCACAAGAAATAAAATCAAGAATCAATAAATGGATATTCAAACTAAAAAACTTCTTTAAACAAAAGAAACAATCACTGAGGTAAGCAGAGAGTCTATATTCTGGGAGCAATTTTTTGCTCCACACATGTCAGATAGAGCACTAATCTCCAGGATATATAAAGAACTCAAAAAAATTAACACCAAAAAATCAAACAACCCAATAAGTAAATGGGCTAAGGAGCTGAACAGACACTTCTCAGAAGAAGAAATAAAATTGATCAACAAATATATGAAAAAAATATTTAATATCTCTAGTAATTAGAGAAATGCAAATCAAAATGACTCTAAGATTTCATCTCATGCCAGTCAGAATGGCAGTTATCAAGAATACAAGCAACAATAAATGTTGGTAAGGATGTGGGGGGAAAAGCACACTCATACATTGCTGGTTGGTCTGCAAATGGGTGCAACAAATCTGGATAGCAGCATGGAGATTCCTTAGAAAACTTGGAATGGAACCACCATTTGACCCAGCTGTCCCACTCCTCAGTCTATACCCTAAAGACTTAAAAACAGCATACTACAGTAACACAGCCACTTCAATGTTTATAGCAGCAAAATTCATGATTGCAAAAGTATGGAACCAACCTAGATGCCCTTCAATAGATGAATGGATAAAGAAACTGTGGTATATATACACAATGGAATATCACTCAGCATTGAAAGAAAATAAAATCATGGCATTTGCAGGGATGGATGGAGTTGGAGAATATCATGCTAAGTGAAGTAAGCCAATCCCAAAAAACCTAAGGCCAGATGTTTTCTCTGATTAATGGATGCTGATCGATAATGGGAGTGGGGGTGGGGAGAGTGGGAGAAATGGAAAAATTTTGGAAAGAGAAAAGGTGAAGGAGGGGATGATAGGGGGTATGGGTTATGGGGGTAGAAAGGATGGTGGAATGAGATGGATATCATTACCCTAGGTACATGTATATAGATGCAAATGGTGTGACTCTACTTTGTGTACAACAGAAAAATGAAAAATTGTGCTCCATATGTGTACTGTGAATTGAAATACATTGTGCTGTGTTAAAAAGTTTAAAAATTAAAAAATATTTTGTTGATTGGGTTAATAGAAGAAGTGAATAAATGAATGAGCCATGTATTAATAACTTAGTCATTGACCAAGATAAAGATGGGAGCTTAACATAATGTATCTGCAAAGGATCCTAGAGTACATCAAAGATAAATGCAGGTAGAACCAATGTTTCTTATGTATGTCCCAATCACTTAACTTGACCATCTCCATGTCAAAGATGTGAAAAACCCTTTGTATTTTAGAATAAAGTAATTTTTTCATTACCCTTTCAGATTCAATTAACTATTTGGTACAAGTCACAAACATACATGGAGTATCATCTATCTTTTGGCATTTCGTGTGATTAAAAACTAAATGCCAAATCAAAAGACAGTACTATGTCACAGTACTGTCTTCTGCAATTAAGTGCCAAGTACAGGGCTATGATTCTCTTCTGGTTGGAATATATTTTGTTTCCTTTGTTTAATAAACTCACTTAAAAAGGAACTCTGATAGGCTTTTTCACAATGAGTCAGAGAACTGCTCTGCTTTATTTCTTTATTATGCATGCTACATTTGAAGCTAATGAAGCATAGCCTCTGAGCTGATACCTGCATAGAAGAAAGAGATATTTATGTCTATTTATTTAATTAACTACTCAGAGCCAGCACAAAATGCCCTGATTGACTAACACATCATTTTTTGACAGGTGATGAAAATTCTTGTTGATATTTTTTCTAATAGTTTACTACCATATGCACATTTTATGTCTTTAACTGTGAATAGAGTTACTAGGAAAGATAATCTATAATATAAATGGCACACAATTGAAGGAGTATAGTAGGAATAACCCTGGTTATTATATTTTCTAGAATTTTATATAGTTTTCCCTAAATATTGTCTTGAAAATGTTCGAATTTGAGAAGAATAACATCACTTAATATTATTTTCATAAAGCTTTTGTTATTTTTTAAAATGTCTTCATATTTAGTTCAGGTATACCTGTACAATCTTCTCTACAATTAGGATTGTTTTATTATTAAAAGGCATCCAAAGGAACAATTTATCATTAAAAGTATGTTTTTCTTAAAGTATCACCAGTCAGTGTCACTATTTGACCAATACTAGTCAGTTGCATATGTAATAAAGTTTCAAACATAAGCTTTATTGGAGCAGAAACATGGTATAGAAAATTAATAACTTTTTTATTTTTAGAAATGTAAACATATGCAATATGAAATAATCCTTTAAAATATGCTTAGTGTTTTTAATACTTCTTAAAATGCTTAATACTTCTTAAAATGGGACACAAAATTTTAAAATTTGACCCCACAAATAGAATTTTAAGGGCATAAAATTATTTTAAAATAATGTGCCTGTACTATTCAAAATTGATATACAGCTTTGCTTATAGGAACAGAACATCAATTTTGAACACATATACACATCCACACATTACTGGACAAATATAGATTTATTATTTTGTGACATGCATCTTTATAATTGATTGTTAAAGTTTCAGTCAACAAATCTTATGTGTTCTAAACATAGTTTTATATTTGAAAGTAGAGAAATGTATTTGAGTTAGGATTATAGCATACTCCAAGGTATTACATATATATTATTAAAGAGTAATTATATAATGAACTATCACAACAAAGCCAAAATGTGAAATGATAAGCCCAGGGCAAATAATTGAAAAAGAAATGGTCTGCAAATGCACACATGCACAGTAGTTATTGAAAATATGCATAAGATATTATAAGATGACAAAATGGAGAGATGAGAAACATCTCTAATGTACAAAATCTATGTATATCTTTTATTAACTATGGTGACTGACAAAAGTCTTAACAGTTAAAATGACTACACAAAATGCAATGAAATGAAAATCTTAAATTTCATCAATAATTACATTTGGACTTTAATTGTAATGTATTTACATATAAGAAATTCTGAAATTCTTAAATTCTAATGAAGAAAAGTAAATATAAAAAGTAAAATTGTTTTCAGTAAAATAAAATGTCATTCATTTCAAGGTTAAAACCAGCTTTCTCCTTTTAGATTTCTTCAGCTAGGACTATCAAACTAAATGTTTTAAGTCACTAATTCAGGTATTTGTAAACTCTGAGTATACGATTGAATGAAATCTCCATATCATTACACGATAAACTAGCAGAGGCCCCAAGAGACAGTCTACATTAAACTGTTCTGTTTCCAAAGACAGTGTTGTCAAGTGCACTACATTTGAAATCAAAAAGTTTGTTTCATTCTTGGTTCATCTACCCTGGGCTTGTTTCTTTATTTATAAAATAAGGTACTGAACTACCATTATACTTCTAAAATTTAGTAATTCCAAATCATCCAACTTCACTAAGCTTATTACTCATTTTTAAAAGCAGCATACCAGAAATTCATATTATTCAATGTATGAACATATGCTTTCTTTTTATATAAAACACTATATCCTTTTTATATAAAACAATAGTATTTCAAATTCACCCTTCTTTATGTATATCAAACACTTTTTTTGAAACAAGTTTAGTTATTCCTATCATATCATATAATTAAAACATACCTATACTTTGTTAATACATTTTACAAATTAAAGAAATCCATTACAAAGTCATTCTTTGATCTTCACTAGACCTAACATATATTCCATTTAAATTTGTGTAAAGGCTCAATTTCAATTTCTCTGTAGGAATCCCTTTGTTAAGTCCTTCTGACTCACCCACTCTTAGTGGGTACCTTGATCTCATCAGGAGCATTACTATCATTTTTCTTTTCATATAACTTCAGTGTTTCCAGGCTCATTTTAAATGTGATTATATTCAGTCTAATCAACTATTTAAAGTGATTATAATATTGATTATAATACTGATTTACTATGGATTGCTTATTCTGCCTTTTGTAATAGTTTAACAGCATTTCTGACTATATGATATTTTAAAACTATATATATTTGTCTGTCTTTCTAGAATATACTTCAACATACACATTGATAATAGGATAATTAAGTGAGAAAGATCAAGTACAAAACTAAAACTTGGTTGGACTATTTTCTTGCTGTTCATTTGCATGAATCTCTATATTTTATTTTATTTTCATATAAAATATATAGCAATAGAAAATATTCCATACAGTTTTCAAGAGAATCATATTTAATAAGGAACATAAACTACCTTGAATAGGGTCAGTGTATATGATTATTGTTCTTAAGTAAATGTTATTATATTTCAATTATGTAAGTGTTGTAGTATATCAAATATATTTATAATAAAATATTAAATTATACATAATAATTGCATATTAGGTATATCTTACTGATGATAATAAGTGACCAGAAGAAAATCAAATGTAGAGAGAAGTTTACACAGGGGACAACTGGTCGCAGAAACTCACCTGGCTCTACACTGCCTAATCCAATCTAGCTGCTTGTAGGAACTTCTGAGAGAGATTCATTTGGTCAGGAACTCAGAAGGGCAGAGGTGGAAGAAATTGGAGACTGAATCCAAGTCCAGGAAATGTGGGGTCTTCAGATAATATAGGGGATTAAGAATTGGCTTCCCCAGAACCCAGGGGAGCTCTGAGGTAAAGTCCTTCAGTGTGGACCAGTAAGTACTGGGTCCTGGAGGTGCACTGATTTAAAATCTCCAGACCAATTTGCCATTCAGCAAAGAGTATAGGGCCCACCTAAGCCTAAATGCTGCCTCCAGGAATCCCGCCTACAGGATTACCTCTTACTCCAGCAATACAGAGGGTGGTATAATTTAAGGTCTGGTATTGTGATGCCTCCTGCTTCACTCTTCTTGCTAAGTATTGCTTTGGCTATTCTGGGTCTCTTGTTCTTCCAAATGAATTTCATAATTGCCTTTTCTATTTCTATAAGGAATGATGTTGGGATATTAATTGGAATCATATTGAATCTATATAGCGCTTTGGGTAGTATGGCCATTTTGACAATATTGATTCTGCCTATCCAAGAGCATGGGAGCATTTTCCATCTTCTAAGGTCTTATTCAATTTATTTCTTTAGTGTCTTATAGTTTGCATTGTAGAGGTCTTTTACCTCTTTTGTTAAATTGATTCCCAAGTATTTTTTATTTTTGAGGCTATTGTGAATTGGATAGTTTTCCTAATTTCTCCTTCAGAGGGTTTATCACTGATGTATAGAAATGCAGTTGATTTATGGGTGTTGATTTTATATCCTGCTACTTTAATGAATTCATTTATTAATTCTAGAAGTTTTCTGGTGGAATTTTTTTGATCCTCTAACTATAGAATTATGTCATCTGCAAATAATGATAGTTTGAGTTCTTATTTTCCTATTTGTATCCCTTTAATTTCTCTCATCTGTCTAATTGCTTTGGCTAGTGTTTCAAGGACTATATGGCATAGTACTGGCACCAAAGTAGACATAATAGACCAATGATACAGAATAGAAGACACAGAGAAAAACCAACTTAAATACAATTATCTTATACTAGACAAAGGAGCCAAACATGTACACTGGAGAAAAGATAGCCTCTTCAACAAATGATGCTGAGAAAACTGGAAATCCATATTCAGAAAAATGAAACTAATCCCCTATCTCTCACCATGCACAAAATCCAACTCAAAGTGGATCAAGGACCTGGGAATCAGACCAGAGACCCAACACATAAGGAAAAATTGGCCCAAATCTTTATCATGTCAAATTAGGACCTTACTTCCTTAGCAAGACTCCTATAGTGCAAATAGTAAAATCAAGAATCAATAAATGGGATGGATTCAAACTAAAAAGCTTCTTCTCAGCAAAAGAAACAATCAATGAAGTGAACAGAGAGCCTACATTCTGAGAACAAATCTTTGCCACACACACATCTGATAGAGCACTAATCTCTAGGATATATAAAGAACACAAAAAACTTAACACCAAAAAAACCCCCAAACAACCCAATCAATTAATGGGCCAAGGAGCTTCACAGACACTTCTCAGAAGAAGATATACAATCGATCAACAGACATATGAAAAAATGTTCAACATCTCTAGCAATTAGAGAAATGCAAATCAAAACTACTTTGAGATTTCATCTCACACAAGTCAAATTATCAAGAATGGCAATTATCAAGAATACAAACAACAATAAGTATTGGTGAGGTTGTAGGGGAAAAAGTACACTCATACATTGCTGGTAGGACTGCAAATTGATGCAAACTATCTGGAAAGCAGTATGGAGATTCCTTAGAAAACTTGGAATGGAAACACCATTTGACCCAGCTATCCCAGTCCTTGGTCCATACCCAAAAGACTTAAAAACAACATACCACAGTGAGGCAGCTACTTCGATGTTTATAGCAGCTCAATTCACAATAGGTAAACTGTGGAACCAACCTAGATGCCCTTCGATAGATGAATGGATAAAGAAACTGTGGTATATATACACAATGGAATATTACTCAACAATAAAAGAGAATGAAATTACGGCATTTGCAGTTAAATGGATGGAGTTGGAGAATACTATGCTAAGTGAAGTAAGCCAATCCCAAAAAACCAAATGCCAAATGTTCTCTCTGATAAGTGGATACTGATCCATAATGTGGGGGAGGGCACGGGAAGAATGGAGGAACTTTGGTCACAGGGTTAGGAGGGAAGAGGAGGCATGGGGACAGTAAAGATGGTGTAATAAGATGGACATCATAGCCCTAGCTTCATGTATGAATGCATGTATGTTGTGATTCTACACCACATACAACCAGATAAATGAAAAGTTGTATTCCATTGGTGTACAATAAATCAAAATGCATTCTGCTATCATATATACCTAAGTAGAATAAATAAATAAATAAATAAATAAGAAAATGCTCAGTGAATGTGTCCTTTGTCTATAACTTTAACATTGGTGACAAGATAACATAGAAATGTACAACCAGAGAAATGAAAAGCTGTGCTCCATTTGTGTACAATGAATCAAAATGCATCTGCTATCATGTATAACTAATTAGAACAAATAAAAAAGAAAAAAATTTAAAAAATACAGAGGGTGGAGCATCACACTCCAGAAGACCCCATCTAAAACTACTGAGAGAAGAAACTGAGAATATTTTGAACTGCAGCAGAAAAAAATTCTTTAACTTTTCATCAAGATTTTTTAAAATTCTTTTTCACTGTTTAGTTGTGACTTTAACAATACCTGGATATTTATACCATTTCTTATTTTTTTCTTCTCATCTCTAGCATCTTTGAAGCCAATTATTTTACATGGATTAGTTTTTTGTGTACTAGGATGTTTGATTAGCATATTTTCCTTTTGTATTCTTTATTTTTTATTTAAAATTTTGCTTTATATATTTTTTTCTCCTACCTGTTTCCCTTGATTCTCTTTTTTCTTCTGCTAACAGCCAATCTCTATTGTTCTTTTTTTCACTTTTCCTTTGATTTTTTACTTCTGTCTTTTCTCCTCCTCCTCATAATCATCATATGCTATATAACTTCTGTTCTCTACCTGTTCAACATATGAAAATGTAAGCCCTTATGCAAACTTGCTGTTTTTATTATAGGCATAACTGATAATATCGTTTCTCTTTATTGTAATAATTAACATCATAGACACCATAGTAGGAACTATTTGATTTAATTCTATAAATTATTTGCATTGGTGGTTGTTATTATTTTCTCCCCCTAAACAGTGAGGTACTGGAAACTTTAAGGGACATTATAAACCCACAGCGTAGAAATTCCACTGCCTCACTTCCATAGTGTTAGATAGGTAGACACACAAACTCTATGAAAAAGTGAGGGAACAAGTTGCCCACAAGCAAACCAACATATTCTAATAACAGAATCCATTGACACCACACTGGAGGAAATGTCAGAGAAGGAGTTTAGAATATACAAAGTTAAACTGATCTGCAAAATAAAGGATGTTGTAAGAGAGCAAATAAAGGTAACAAAAAATCACATCAATAAAGAGATAGAGATTCTGAAAAGAATTATTTGATATGAAGGGAACAATAAACCAAATTAAAAATTTAATAGAAGGCATCACCAACAGATTAGACCACTTGGAAGATAGAACATCAGATAATGAAGACAAAATATAAGGTCTTGAAAATAGAGTTGACTACATGGAGAAGATGTTAAGAAACCATGAACAGAACATCTAAGAATTATGAGATAGCATGAAAAGACCAAATTTAAGGTTTATTGAAATAAATGAAAGCATGGAGATACAAGCCAAAGGAATGCATGATTTTCTCAGTGAAATAATTTTCCAAATGTAAGAATGAGATGAAAGATCAAATACAAAAGGTTTAATGTGCAAAATTACAAGAGACTCACATCAAGGCACATTGTAATGAAAATGTCTAGCAAACCGAATAAGGATAAAATTTTAAAGGCTGTGAGAGAGAAATATCTGATTACGTATACAGAAAACTAGTTCTGATCTTAGCTGATTTCTCAACCTAGACTCTCAAAGCTAGGAGTTCCAAAACATTATTCCATGAAGATGAAATTTAAAAAAAAGTGAAAACCAGCAAAGGGAGGAACTACACTAAAGGAATCATCAAAGGAAAAACTAATTCAAATTAAAACCTAAAAATAAACCAAGATGAACAGGAACACAAATCATATCCAATAATATCATTGAACATTAATGGTTTAAACTAATCACTCAAAAGACATAGACTGGGAGATTGGATTAAAAAACAAGAACCAGCAAAATGCTGTCTCCAAGAGACTCACCTCATAGGCAAAGACATCCAGACTGAAGGTGAAATGTTGGGCAAAAACATCACTCACATGGATCATGTAAACTATCAGGGGTTTCTATCCTCTAAAATAGACCAAGGTATGTTGTAGTGGCACCCCCTCCTCCACAGAAAATCTTAATTAAGCTTCTCCAGAAATCTTCACCATAATTGGTATTAGGACTATCATCAAAAAAATGTCTACATAAAGTTCAGTGGAATTAAGCTTCCTATTTTCTGTTGCTCTATGTTAAAATAATTAAATTTGGCCACAGACCTGAAAGAGATTAGCACTCCAGGTGCTGAACACCCTTTTACTAGTTTGTCACAAACATTTATGGACTATCTAGTATTAGTAACTATATATAATAGTTTGCAAAAGGTTTCAAGTGGAAAGTGTGTTTGCAAATGCAAAGTGTGATAATAAAGACAGATTCTTTAATGAAGCATCTGCCCTGGGTCAGAGCTTCACAGAGATGTTTACATTTCAAAGACAAGAGAAGATGTCACTAATAGGGCTCCTTGGTTACAGCTGGTAGGCAGAGAGAAGAAAGGGGAGAAGAAGCTCTCCCCTTCTCAGAGGCGGTCCTTGAAGGGTTAACCTGCCCCAAACGGTGAAAGGAAAAGCTGTTTTTCCATGAACTTCTGCAGATTGTGAACTTCTGAGCCCCTCCCCCTACACACTGTGCATAAACTTCTGAAACTACCTGAACTTGGAGTTCAGGGGGATTGATTGATTTCAGCAAAGGCTTTTCCTTCTGAACCTGACTGCAGCCAAATAAACCTGATTCCTGCTGTCTTCAGTGTCTTGCCTCATTTGTTCTTACAACAATGAAAGCTATAATTGTAATTATATAATTGTAATATTATCTTAATACATTTTTAGCATTTAGCATTTTTATAGCTCCTTTTCCATTGTTTTTTTCTTGATTAGACTTGTTAGAATTTTACTTACTTCTATCTGTATTTCTTTTCCTTTTCACATATTTCTGCTCCTACTTTTATTTTTTCTTTCCTACTACTTAATTTGAAAATAATTTGATTGTTAATCTAGCACCTTTCTGATATACTTTATTATAAATGTTCCTCTGAGTATTATTTCATCCCAGAGATTCTGATATTTTAAACTTTTATTATCACTTAGTTAAACACACTTTTTATTTACTTTTCTTGTTCTTCTTTGATCTTTGAGATATTTATGTGTGCCATTTAATTATGAAGTAGTCGAGACATGAGTTTCTATATATCTTAAGGTGATTGATTTCTAATGTAATAAATCATGCAGGAAACACATTCTGCATTATTTCAATTTTTTAAATTTTCTCAAAGCTTATTTTATGACTGCATATAGTCTATTCTTATTAATTTTCTACTTGTCATTTTTGTGTATAATTCTCTATAAATACATAGTAGGTCAAGGTGTCTGAAATGTTGTTAAGCCTTCTATATAATTACTTGTTCCAGCAAAATGAGGGAGCTTAAAATCTCCAAAGATGATTGCAGATTTGTCTTTCTACTTTTATTATTTTGTAATTTATGCATTTTGAAATTTTGTATTAGATACATACAAATTTAGGATTGTTATAGGATAAGTTTCTTGAAGAACTTATCCTACTATGGTTATAAAATATTCCTCTTTATCTCTGAAAATACTTTTTCCTGAAATCTATTTTATATTAATAGTTCTACCTCAGATTTTTTATTCTTATTCCCCTTATTTTGCTTTTAACCTATTGGTGTATTGATACTTAATAGTATGACATATGTATAGATCATATACTTATTGTTTGCTTTTTACACACACTGGAGATTTATACCTTTTAATTACAATATGTAGTTCATGTATATTTAAATTAATTATTGATATTATTGAAAAAAAGAACACCTGACAAGGTAAGGGGAAAATTGGGTAAATGATAGGTTTGATGATGTAATAATTTGAAAAATGGGATGAATAGCTCTGTTATCATGCTCAGAGAGAAGATTCCTGGAATGTTTTGTTGCAACTGTTCATTTTCTTTTATCATAGAGTATAGAGCAATAGATTTATTGTTAACACTTTTTATTTTGCAAACAAGAAAATATCTATTACACATATATACATTAACTTCTATATATGTATAGAAATAATAGATATATATTATATAATATATATAATAATAATAATATTTATGTTAATGAATTCAGGGGTTCATGATCTCAACATGACTTTCACTGGTTATATTAACTCTTTACTTGGATTGGGTAGGCTCTGCCAGGTTTCTCTACTGTAAAACAACTATTTTTCACTTTCCATACTCTATTCTTTCGAACCAAGTCAATAAAAGTCCAGGATACAATCAAGGGGAAGTAAATAAAACTCAACCTACTATTACTTTGCTTTATTTATTTTAGTAATAAGTTTGGTATGAATTTTGATCCAATATATGAGTTATGCTGAAAGAGAGGACTATGTCATATCTAACTGTGGCATTCCTTAAAAAGAATCATTCTTTCTTTTGTGTGTGTATGTGTGTGGTGTGTGTATGTGTGTGGTGCTGGGGATTGAACCCATGGCCTTGTGAATGAGAAGCAAGCACTCTACCAACTGAGCTATATCCCAGCCCAAGAATTATTCATTTTTTAAAATATGTCTTTTAAAATTAATATGACAAAAGAAAGAGTAAAATTAAACCTGAAGAAATGTAATTATTTAGGGTTGTTCCAGAATCTGGTTTTGAATTGTAACCCTTACCCCTTACTAGTTGTGTGACACAGTATGTTTCACATTTCCAAGAAACAATAGTACAGACACCATGCTAATACTGGTAAATATTACGTTAACAAAGGCAAAATGCTTAGCCTGGCATATGGTCAAAGTTCAAAGTATAAGAACTCATTATTTTATGACACTGGGAAACAAATGGTCCTTCTTCAAGAACCTCTGCCTCTGAAAACTTATCTTGCCTCTAAAGGCTTATCTTATCACAAAGATAAGCCTTTGTGACTTTGACTCTTAGATTTAACCTGCTTTCTTCTGTGTACTGTCCTTGGTCAAGGTCTAGATGCCACACAGGAACAGCACCCCTTCATCCAACTTCCATTTATGTGTCTACTGATTATGATTCAACAATGGGTTTTTCACATAGTACCAAGAAGTGTCAGCTTTAATCTTTTTCTTTCCTATGAAACTCTGCCATCTTCTATAGTTTGGTTGGTGAGATCTGTATTTTCACAAAAAAGTTTTATAGCCATCAAGTGGGCTTGGTTGTCATGTAATTATGTGAATTCTGATCTGTGGGACTGCAGTTAAAGAATGCAGACATCAGCATACTACAAATTCCTGGGGGACTGTCTGACAGAATTTAAGAGATGCTCATTAACTTTTGGATTGGGGCATAATAGTTAGCTATACTTGGTAAAGATCACTTACTTTGGGGAGAAAAAGAAAAAAAAACACATGATACATTATGCTTTAGAAAATGTTTAGAGCAACAATCTGTTAAATGAAATAGCGGAACCATGAAGATCAGCCTAATATTTTATATGAGTAAAACATGTAACTCCTTGATTTTTTTTTATCTGATTGTAACACATGTAATTTTTTGCTAAGGCTTAAAGTATCTGAAAGGAGATATATCATCTGTGTAAATCAATAATCTGGGCACCTTTGTTTACCATTATCTGGTCCAAAACTATTACTAAAAAATAAAGGTGAATTATACTGTATATTATTTTGAAAAAAAACAAACTTCCTAACTCATAGGGAGTAGTGATCAGAACAGAGTTTTAGCCAAGAATGAAAAGATGGACATTTGCTGATTTACTGGTGGTAGTCATGCCAGAAAACACAAAAGAAGGGGAAGACCAATATCTTCAACAGTTTTTCCAGTGCAAACAGAATAGTAGTAAATGAGAGAGAAAAATACTGATTAATAAAATGTATATGTCACTTTTTTATAAAGTTTCTTAAAATTGGTGCTCCATTCAATTTTGTCTTGTCTTTCCTTTTGTGTTTTTTAAAGAAGAATCAAGGTGTGGCCTAATGCTAATAAATATTGACTTTATACTTCGATAAGTATTTAAAAGCATTCATAAATAAAAATATTAAAAAGAGAAAGCGGCTGACACTCCATTCCATAAGTCTCCCACATATAAGTCACTGTGAAACCATTTTCAAACTCACTGCAAGTTTAAGTGCTTCCTCTCAATTCCTCTGGAATGTTTGCAATTGGCATATATCACTGAACTATTGACATCTGTTATAAGAGAAAAATAAACAAACAAACCTTGATTCTTTTTTTATATCTATGATCTTTTCAACAGTTTCCTTTTCAGAATTTTCTCCCTTTACTATATGTTATTACTTTGTACAACTATTAAGATACATAAAAGATTCCATCTGTCTCACGTTTTCAAGGACCATATTTATGTTTATGGTTCACAATTCTTTATCTCCATTCCTTCTGTGTCTACTTATATACTGAGTAACAATACCAAATTTTCTAATAGGTGTGAATTATGAAATACTAACCATGTTCAAAACAGAACTCATCCTTCTTGGAAGTATTCACCATTCTCATTTCTCCCTTTATTTTCCTTCAACTACACTCTGAACTTTACACCTAAGTTGTTTTCCTTGTGTCTCTTCTCTCTTCTTTATCTACCATTGACTCCTGAGTGCTGCCAATTTCTTGCTTACATTTCCATCTGTAGACTCCTTTCCATCCTATAGCTGCAGTTTTCCTTCAGGTCCTTTTAGATCTCACCTGCATTTTTTTCAGTCGGACTATTTTATTCATTTTATTTATGCTGATGGTTATCTTTCTTAAATCAAATCTGCTCATATCTAATGGCTGCATCTCATAGTTTCTAAGGACTAAGTCAGAAAAAGTCCAAACTTTAGGCTGGTCTACAAATTTCTCCCCAATCTGATTTGTGGCCAACTTTTCAGTTCACTTTCCCAATACTATTGCTTCCTTCTCCTTTCTCTAATTCCCCCCTTAATCCTTGATGTACTTTTAATGTTTTTCACAATAAAGTTATTATTTTATCTACTTAAGCGATAACAAAAATTAGAAAGCATTCATAGATAAAAAGTTACATAACTAGAAGGCAATGTAACCAGCTTTCAGTTAGTCTTTTGATGCCAAATCAAAATTATCACTTCACTACCAAAACTGGAGAAATCTAAGTACTACCAATGATTTTCTTCAAGAATAAAAATGTGGAAATGATTTATAAGGATGTTTATTTATAAGGATGTTTATGATATTTATATGCTTTAATTTTAGAGACAAATCATGTAATTGATTTACTTAAAAAAGATTTACTTTTATTCAATATTAGTTACAAATTATTTTAAAAGCCCCTTAACCATTACCTGTTACCTTAGAGTAATAGGTAAGGAAATATCTAATTCAGAGCATTACTAGTGACACTGAATAAAAAATATTCTTCCTTTTTCCCATCCCTCCTCCCTCCCCTCAATCATCCTCCTCTCCTCCCCTGATCTCTCTTCTATTTTCATGAGATTCCTCTCTTTTTTCATATTTTCTTTTCTTTTTTTCCCCTTGTTTCAGCCTAGCTTCCACATATGAAAGAAAACATTAAACTCTTGACTTTTTGGGTTCAACTTATTCACTTAGCATGATATTCTCCAACTCTATCCATTTTCCAGCCGGAATCTGACTAAACTTTCCTATGCACATATGTAAATATATCACAGTGAATTTCACCTTTATGTATATCCATAACATAATATATTTTTTAAAGTATAAATAAGATGGGCATGGTGGTGTGCCCCTTAATCTCAGCAACTCAGGCGATTAAGGCAGGTGCTAGGTAAGTTTGATGCTAGCCTTGGCAACTTACTGAGACCCTAAGCAATTTAGCAAGACCATGTCTCAAAATTTAAAAAAAAGAAAAGAAAAAAGAAAAAGAAAAAGGGGCTATGAAAGAATCTATGAAAGATCAATAGAGAAAAGAAACCAGAGTGAGGGAGAAGAGAAGAGAAAAAGGAAGTACAAGGATTGAATTTGAGCAATTTATGTTCCATGCTTGTACAATTAATGTCATAATGAACCCCAGTAGTATGTATTTCTATAATGAACTTAAAAATAGTATGTTTTCAAAATTATACATTTTTTGAATATTTAGTTGGATTTATTTGAAGTTCGGAATATTTAAACAAACATTCAAATGTTTCAAAAATTCTTTATAAAACTAAATATAACCCAGGGTAATTTAAGGAGTTTTTGATATCATATATGTTTATTACAACATGTTATTAGAAGAATATGTACTTGTCTTTCACCAATAAGAGTGAATATTGCTCATCGGCTGTAGAATTTTTAAAGTGCACATTTAACTCTTATAATACGTAGGGATTGTTTTCCTCTTTTCTGTAAGAAGACACATGCCAAGTATCACACAGAAGTGTGAGAAGGAAATGCATGAGATTCAGATATAATCACATGAAGGCCTGTGATCTCCGTTAATGTTATTCAATTCAAGACTTTCAAGAGATTTACCAAACTCCTGACTCATCCATCTCTGGAACTTGTTTTCTTTGTAAGGAATCTTTTAATTTGTAAATATTTAAAACATGTATTTTAAAATAATTTGATCAAATTAATATAATTTTATGCTGTACATGAAACACTTGAACAATTTCCCTACTTTTTTTAAAAAAATATTTATTTTTCAGTTGTAGGTGGACAGAATGTCTTTATTTTATTCTTATGTGGTGCTGAGGATCGAACCCAGTACCTCATGCATGCTAGGCGCACGCTACCACTGTGCCATAACCCCAACCCCTCCCTATTTTCTAAATTAAAGGAATTGAATACAGAAAGAAATATTTTAAAAGACATGGGCTGCTTGTCACGAAATGTAAATAAGTATGTCGAGCGCCAACACGTGATTCTCACTAAACATTATTAGTGTGAACAGTGCCCCACAGAGTTGTTCCAGGACAATGCATTCATCTATAATGAGAACCAGTAGGGGTAAATTTGTGAGCACTGAAGACACATAAGTGACACTACTGATTACCAAATGCCATTACTACATGCTTCTTCCTTGTGAAAAATAGTCAGTGAAATTACAATAAGCACAGTCCAGGGACATAAAGAAACTACCAAAGAAGGAGTTTACTTAATCTTCATAATTATGTTCTAAGTGCCTTCCCTTTAACATTTCCTTTTGCATTTCTACATTTTTTGTGTGTGTCTGTCTTTGGATATTGTGCATGTAAAAATGTGTTTTAGCCTAGGGGCATTTTGTGTTATAGGCAAAATTCTTTTCTTCAGACAGTTTTAGAAACTTTGGAAATACTATATCACTTGTAGTATATTCTAGAAAGAGGATCAAGCTAAATGGCCTTTTCTGAGATCACAGACCTGCATTGGTGAGTTGATTTCTATTGAGAGGGCAAATGGGGACTTAACAGGCATTCCTATGTCCAAAGATCCATATAAAATTAAATCCCACAAACTTAACCACTTTTGTGCCATGCTTCTATGAAGAAGTTGATACACTGTTCCTAAAAATTGAACTGAGGAATAAATCCACCAACTGTGTGTCAATAACAAACTGTTTGACTTTGGGAAAAGTTGCATGTATTAGTTTTCTAGTACAAATAGATGTGGTTTTCAAGAAAATTGCAATATACTCCTGACTATAACAAGGACCAAATATGTGGATGAGACCAGGTCATATCACATCTGTTCCTGAAATCCTTCATGTGGAAAATACAGAAGTTTGAGGCTAGGAAAAATAAAACACATTTCTCTCCCTTTATCTCTGCAGGAAGACATCCACAAAATGCATGAGGGACTTTTCTTTGGCATCATAGCCAGGGCAGAGACGGACTGGCATTTTGAACTTTCTGTAATTCTACCATTAGGGCTACCTAATGCAAAGTGCTCCTCCTCTTCTGCTCTGCTAAGGAAGTCTTCATTGCAGAACTGAAAATGAGTATATATATATGTTAGAAACTGAGTCAGCCTACCTGCCCCCACCTTTTTCCTTCCTTGGTAAAGAATGTTTGATGGAAGGTCTTTGAAGTTCCTCAATATAAATAAAGCACATGCAGGGTCCATTTTGTCAGATACTAGATGCCAGATGCCAGAAGCTAAAAGCTAGAAGCTAGAACTTAGATGCTGGAAGCCTGATCCATCTGGTTATAGGCTCATCCTGCCTCTGCTTTTTAAAACTATTTTCTGTATTCTGTGATAATTCACCATTTTATTTCTCTTAGCTTTTATTGTTCAGCCAGCCCATTCCACCTTAGGGAACCTTGTCCCCACTGCCCACCTGGGATCTGATGACACATTTGGGAAGGCATTGATTTTCAGAACAATTCCTCACTTGATTATGATGTTAGACTTGGGGAGAGACTTTTCAATTGCTGCACTCTTCCACCATGAGGTTCTGCCTTACTTCTTGACCAGAATTGGCCAACCATGAACTTAACTTCAGAAACCAGGAGTCCCAAATAAACTTTTTCTCCTCGAAGTTCTTCTTGTTAGGCATTTTGGTTACCGTGATAAAGCTGACAATCACAGCAACACAGTGTGTAATCTTCATTCACGTTCTCTCGCATAACCTTAATGGCCTCTTACTTCATCTATTCCAGCTTCCTTCTCTATAACAGTAGAATTGGCTGTATAACTGGTCATCATCAGGAGCCTGAACTACTTGGAACAAGAATTTCTATAAAAATAATCATTGTCTATAGTTTCCCAAAAGATGTTGAACTTGATGTCTGACCTAAAAAAGACAAAAATTATCTTATTGTTTTGGCCTAATCATGTTTCTCTTGGGGCCATCCCTGAAGTTGGGCTTTCACTGGACTTCAGTCCTACCTGATTCTGAATTCCCTCTATAGGTCCTGAGGAAATTGTCAACTTTGTTTTCCACTTAGCATTCATTCACTGTTCAATTTACAGTAATTTTATTAATCTGTTACTAATTTGCAGTACATTTATTAACCTTATTATAAGCAGGTCATCAATCCAATATGTTTTACTTAAATTAAATTTTTCTTGTTTAATTAAGTTCAATAAGTATAATAAAACTTTACAATGTTTACATATTTATCTTTAAGGATTGGATAACAAATGTCAACCCTTCCTTGACTAGATTGTCTCATACTTAGAATCAATATAGTGACTGAAATGATATGGTTTGTGGATACCAGAGACTTCTGGGGAAGTTGTATTTCTCTGTTATTTGCCTGCTCTGTGATCTCCATGAGTAATGGTGTCTATTATTCTGAAGTTAAATTTAAAAGTTTGTATGACTAGGCAATTGAAAATACCCTGAGCTTTATAAGATGTCATGTTCTCCTAGCTCAATTAGCCTTGATCTCTGGAAAATGCACAATTGTTGTACAGATGGCATGTAGATGCTACATTGTTAGGATCAGTCTTAAATATATAGTAAGTGTTCGAGTATTGAGTGTTCGTTAGGCCACTTTGAAAAATAGGAAGTTCATTTCTTTTAAATGCAATTACATTCAATGAATATGAAATGCAATTATTATTATTATTTTTTTGGTACTGAAGATTGAACTCAGGGGCACTCGACCACTGAGCCACATCCCCAACCCTATTTTATGTTTTATGTAGAGGCAGGGTCTCACTGAATTGCTTAGTGCCTCGCCGTTGCTGAGGCTGGCTTTGAACTCATGATTCTCCTGTCTCAGAAATGCAATTGTTCTTTAAAATATATTATTATTTTAAAAAAGAGAATAATATTTATAAACCACTACATACATAGATTTTATAATTTTGGTAGACAGTCGCAAAATTAATATAAAATTTATTTTCTCCTCACTGATTTGTTAAAAGGAGTACATATAAAATAATATCAGTTAAATTATTACATTCACCAGAATTCTATACTTAACAACAAAAATCCTAATAGGGTAAGTATAATAATATCTCACATTGCCAGAATTTTAAAATCAGCAGTGCTTTTTAGAACATAGGCCTATAGCATAAATCACTTAGATAGGAAGCCCATTCTAGTATTTATTAATTCTATGATTTAGGGTAATCACAACCTTTTAAAAATGAAAATAGAAATACTTCACTTATGGGACAGCTTTATGCTTTATGTGGGTTAACTAGGTAAAAAGTTTACTAATGTCAGCAGTGGATGCATATTAAAATCAATTTCTATTTGAACAGATTTTGTATGTGAGATTCTCAAGAAGTTCATCTAAAAAAAAAAATTTAGACCCCAATGTAATCATCATGAGAGAGAGGTATTCATATAGACCTGTGGTGTCTGGAGAAGAACTAGTGATGATTATTTTAGTATAATTACAGATGATGCATAGAGATAATGAAGAAAAGTATTAGAGAAGAGTGAGAATGAGTTATGTCAATTTTTCCAAAAACCACATGCTCACTGTGTAAAATAATCATAGTAAAAAATTGGTGATGGACACTTGACATGGATGGCTTGGATCAGAAATTTTGAAACTACTTCCTTCATGATAGGAATTTTATGGTTAAAAGTATAAAAACTTAATATGCCTTACTGTTTACTGTAGCTTGCTTTATTATTTCTATTGTTTTCAATTTTACTTTTCTACAATGTCTTTATTTTTATAAATCAACATTAGATTTCATTTTTCAGTATTTTTTAAAGATTCTCCAATCCATAGTAATTTTAATCAAAGATTTTCTTCTGCCACTGCATATTCATTTTTTCTTTTGCTAATTCTTTAAACCTGTAAATGCACTCACTGCCTTAATTTTAAGCCAGTTACTCAGCATTTATTCCTGTGTTCTGCAGTTCCAGTGCTCAACAGTCAACTGAAACTACTCTAATAAATTACCCAGGACTTCCTTCTGACAAAAGTCATTGACCTTGTCTCAGTTTTCATTTTAATCTAATGCTCTGTGACTTTTTATTCAATTGACCACTGGTTTATTTAATAATTCATGAGTCGATATAGCATTAAATTAAATATCAAAATATTCAGGATGAACATCAAATCTAGTTGAATATGATCCATTAATTGCACAAGTCATGCATGAAAGAATAGATGAACAAATCTCTCAACAGAAACTACAGATATTACAACTCTTTTGTACATATTTTCCTGCTTGCTTCTGACTTCTGTTTCTAGCTGTCTTACAGCCTCCTTACTACCTTTTGCATCCTACCTATAAAATTCACTTTCTCGTTGTACATTTTTTGTCCTTTGCATTACTGGATCCATCAACTTAAGTTTTCCAATATTGTCTCTGGGTTGAAGACTCCCAAAGCTTCTTCCCAGTTCTAATTTTTTTTTAATAGTTTTGGTACTGGAGATTGAACTCAGGGGCACTCGACCACTGAGCCACATCCCCAGCCCTATTTTGTGTTTTATGTAGAGATGGTCTCACTGAGTTGCTTAGCGCCTCACCATTGCTGAGGCTGGCTTTGAACTCGTGATTCTCCTGTCTCAGCCTCCCTAAGTGCTGGGATTACAGGATTGCGCCACCGCACCCGGCTCTCTTCCCAGTTCTGATCTTGTTTATTTTTTATTTTCAAATCTCTGTCTCTGGAAATCCCACTAGATATGCTCTCTTTCCCTCAAATATTCCATAGCTAAAATAAGTTGATAGATTACACTACCTGAAACTTGTTTTTCTTAATGCTTGACACTAAAGCATTTGGCTGAATAAATGCAGCAGCACTTTTCTTCAAACACCCTTAGTTCATTTAAGATTCTATAATAAAATACCACAGACTGCATAATTTATAAAGAACAGGAATATTTTTCTTACAGTAGAAGACTGGGAAGTCCAAGGTCAAGGCACCTTGTACCAAGCTTCAGTGTTCAGTGATGTGTATTCCTCAAAGGTGATTTTGTCTAAGTGTCTTCACATGGCAGAAGTGCACAAGAAGCCCTTTTGTAAGGCACTGATCCACTCATGAAGGCAGAGACCCCATCTAAAGGTCCCATCTCATAGGACCAAATGCAGTTTAGGTTTCACTATGAACGTGGGAGGGATCACACACATTCAAACCACAACATACTCTGCTTTCAAAACCCGGTGTCCAAATTGGGCCAGCATCTGTGACGATCATAGTCTTCACTATTAGCCACAGGTACATCCATAGAGCATTACCATGTCACCTCCTTATGACAGCAATATTGTTTTACTTTTATATTGCTTTTTGTGCTAGCAAGCATATAAGGCCATAATGCTACCATCGCATATTCTATAAGTCCTCAAGACTAGCTACACCATAGAATCAACTAGGGAGAATTTTACAGGTTGCTATTGTTTAGATTGCATTCCCAATTATTCCTATTTAAGTCTGATTTTAAAAATAAGGCTTACTGATTTTATCTTCACTATTTTTAAGAAGTGACTGCATTATTTGAATTTGTTGCTTACCTGAAGATAGGATGCAACATTTAGAAAGTTTAATCATCAACAGTTAATTTATTAACAATTTAGCCATTTGCCCTGACATGTACTATATGTGCCCCTTATTTTCCCATTTTGGGATGTAAAAAGTAATAAAGATGTGCGTGGGAGAAAAAGTAAAGCAATCTGTCATTAAAACAGAAGGGGTATAAGGACAGAGTAGCACATCCCTTGGGTAAGAAAAAGTGAAAATAATGGAATAAGAAATTTCCTAACAGAGTCAAGTTTTCCTTACTTGCTGTGTCACTTGAGGTTATTTTGTTTAATTTTTTTTTATATTTTTATTTTTTCACTTGTTTTAGATTGAGAATTTAATTAATAAATTCATGTCATAATTTGTTCTCCATTCACCCACAATTCAAATTGTATTTACTATCTATTGAGTGCCTACTGTACATAATACAATAATTCATTCAAATTCAATAACTCCAAGAATTATTAATTGCATTTGACATATGAAGGAACTAACAAAGGCGACAGATATTTAATATAATCACTCTATTAGTAAGTAAAATAATTTACCTGGAATTATATTTATATGGAATTAGGTACTGATCCAAAGTTTACAGGGACCTAGAAAACTGGAAATGTCCAGAACCTTTGCCAGTACTGACACAACTGTTGCCACTGCCATAACTCATTCTGTTACTCTAAGTTTCTCTGATAATCTACTGCCATTTTTCAGGAGCTCTGGAACCTTCCCTTATGGAAGTCCATCTATAGACCCTAGTGTCACATGACTTTTGAGATGCTGCTTCTGGAAATGTCTACTAACTTCAACCACAAAATGGAAGATAAATTGGGCTTCAAATAGTGTGGAAGTCCCAGAAACTAACAAACATTTTTTAGATTTTACACTTATTTTGGTCCTATTTACTTGACATTTCCCCAACACCAACAACAAAAGCCATGGGGATTGTTTTCTAGGTACAGTTATATATTGCTTAATGATGGTGATATTCTCTGGAACAATTTACTGTTAGGCAATTTTGTTGTTGTGTGAACTGGCACACACCCAGGTGGTGTTGCCCACTTCACACCTAGTCTATATGATTCAACCTCTGACTCCTATGATACAAATCTGTTCAGCTTGTTACTAAACTGAATATTGTGGGCAACCAGAACAAAATGGTACTTTCTAAAATTTGTTTGTAGATATGGTTAGACATAACTGTATCTAAACACAGAAAAGGCACACTTAAAACACTAGGCTATGAGAATTTTTAAGCTTCATTATGATCTTATAAGACAAACATCATGTATACAGTTCATCCTTAATCAATGTTATAATATGGCACATTACTGTACTTAGAAATTTCTGGTTTTGATCCTAAAATACAAAATCCAATAGATACTACCCATATTTTCCCTGAACCCTATTATGACTCCATGCAGAAAAACTAAAACTTAGTACCAAAATTTGTTATTTTCATAAAAGAAAAGAAAAGAATGGCAACAGAAAAAAAGAAATAAAACTTGAATTACTACTCCTATGAATTATCCTGATACAGTATTTAGTTTTGGGTAATTATGAAAATAGGAAGAAAGTATTCCAGGTAAAAAAGGAAACATCATTAAAATACTATGAAGACAAAGTATAGATTTTGGTTATCTAGCAATTAAGATTAACTTATAACAGTGAAAGATTTTAATACACATTTGTACATAATATTAAATCTAATTCCCAGTTAGGTGTAAGAATACAAGATAATAAAGATTTTCTTCTATTCATTCATTTTCATTATACAATCACATATGAAAAAAGAATTCTAGCTTTATGGGAAAAGCTAGTAAGTCTTCAGATAGCCATTGAAAAATATAATTGAAACCATGAAAATGTTACACACCTAGAATTTCTGGGCTGGTATGTTTTATCAAAACTTAATTTTGTCACCTAATTCAGCAAGATCCTAGAGATTCACAGTGATACAATTATACAACCTACAGTTCATCCTTCAAATATCCAGTCATTTCTAACATTAAAAGCAAGATATAGTATATCATTTTTGATGTTCATAGCCTCAGTGGTTTTTATATCCAATTTTTATCTGTATGTTTCATACACCCTGTATTCCTTGTGCAGATAAGGAAATAATGAAACATTACCAATTTTTTCAGTATGTACATGAAGTTAAAGCACTGAAGGATATAACACAAAATAAACTGGAAAAAAGGTCATTTTGTTGTTTTCCCTCTTCCTTTGTTTCAGAAGCCATTTGACAAGTCTATAGCAGACACGTTAACCTTTATTCACTCTCCCCAGAGTGTCGAGCAGTAGAGCAAATGTGATGCTTCCTATCAAAGATGAGCAATGTGTCCATGGGCTAGGGGGGTTTGTACTTCCTGTACCTTCAGCTTGATCAATCTCGACTGCTGGGCTCCACTTGACTTTAGAAAACATGCTACTAGAATAATCCTAATTCACTCTTCTGTCTGAAAGAGGGTAAAACAATGGAGGTAAGTATACATTTGCATGTGTGTAATTATACTGTGAGTGTGTATGACTGTACAATGGTCCAAGAGCTGTTAGGAATTATTTCTATAATCACATACTATTATTACAAAAACGATGCAGGTAGGAGTTCCAGGAGTTTGTTATGATATCATTGCTACTTTCAACACAACAATCTATTTCATCTGGAAAAAATATAAAAAGCTAAGAATTTATTCTCTAGTTTCCCCTTAGATCCATTTTCCACCTTTGTTGATCTGTCAATAACTGTCAGGAGGCTGGCTGTGAACCACAGCAAATCAGTTGACTTCCTCATTGGGTGTGACTAATAGGAGACAGTGGTAGGAGGCCAAAAAATCATAAGACAGAGAAGCCTCAATATGTATTCCTCTGATTCTTCTTTCTCTGAAGTAGTTCTTTGTTTCTGTTAAAATTTTTTTTTTTTTTTTTGGTACCAGGGATTAAACCCAGGGGTGCTCAACCATGGAGTCATATCTCCGGCCCTTTTTTATTTTTTATTTAAGACAAGGTATTGAGTATTTTTATTTAAGACAAGGTATTGAGCTGCTCAGGACCTCACTAAGTTGTGAGGCTGGCTTTGAACTTGAGATCCTCCTGTCTTAGCCTCCTTCTGCAGCTGCTGGCATTACTGGAGTGTGTCACTGTGCCAGGCTCTCTGAAGCTCTGAAATAGTTCTGAGAGAACCGCTCTGTCTCTGTGAGAATAGATTGTGTCAGGGAGCTGCACTTGCCTGATCCAGATCTCAACTTGTCTTCACTAACACACTTAAACATTGAAATTCCAGGCCCAATGTGCTACTGCTAACATCAGGCTGCCTCCACAAACTCTGTGGATTCCCATAACCTATTCCATACATTGACCAATCACTCTTTTATTAAAAAGACTCTTTAAAAAATTCCAGCTCAACATGCTGTTTTAGGGAGACTCGACTTTTACAATGTCATAACAAGGCTCTGAGGTATCACTCCAAGGGATAATTTGTGCAAGTTACAACAAAAACGGTGAATTATTCTAAATAAACAGATCAACAAACACAGTCAAAGAAAAAAATATTGCTTTATTTCTCATTCTTCTGTCTGAAGTAATTATGTGTGTTGAAATTCTAGTGATGTTTTTATTAGAAAAAAGAAAGGCCATATTTCAATTACCCAAAGGAAAAAAATGTACTCAGATGTTATCACCAACAACCATCTAGACAAGGGGTGTTCAAATTGTAGGTTATAATCTTTAGCCAATTATTTAATAAAATAATCTGTCAAAACTAGCAATTTTTAAAAATTTGAACAGACAAAACAGGTTCTAATTAGAATGGAATGGAAATCATCACAGTGAGTTGCATACAGTAAGGATATTTTGTCATAAATTTTAGTTTGCTAAGAACTTGCATGTGTTTATGAATTTGGGCACAATGTAAAATGTAGTTCTTATTGCAAGTTACACCTTTAAGAGTCTGAAAATTTCTATTAGAAAAGAGTCCAAACGTTTTTGTGTCCATAAAAATTGACTGGGCATGGACTGCACTACGTCTATGCCCTCTCAGATTGAAGAAGTGATCATTCTTCAGGGTTTTGATACAAACTAAAAAAAAATGAAGGTTGGAAAGGCAAGGTTAAAAAAAAAACCCTGATTCTTACTTAGTGCTTCCTGTGTAGAATAAGAATGAGATTTCATCTAACCTCAAAGTTCTGAATTTCTTGCTTACTGTTTAATAGAAAAATACATACATACATTGATATATATACACATTTTCCCAACAGAAACAGTGAGATTTAAAAACTGACCACAGAAAAAAATTTCTCATTCTCAAATCTCATGCAAAAATTACTTATAAAAAGTAAGAATTATTTTTTATGTTTTATAGTAAAAAATGTGCATAGCATGAGTGAAGTCCTAGGTTCAATACCGAGAACCAAAACAAATAAATGAATATATAATAATATTCATGTCTTAGAGAAGATGGGCTTTAACTTTTGTGCAATGAAGTATTATGATCTCTACACCCAAAAGAAACCAACTTGAATGGTTTCCACTGTTAAGAGGAAATATAACCTAATGTTATTTGATAGTCCCTAAGGACAGACTTTCTCAGTTTATAAACTTGCTTTTCCATGATCTAGTTGTGATTGAGTGCAGATTTTTTAATCTCTTGATACCTCAATTTTTTGGCAATAATAGAATCTACTAGCACTACTCAGATGCATTTATTCTCTCAGGCACTTTCCAAAATAGTAGTGCTACTTCCACTACAAAAAATATATTTAGTATTTGATTTTTTTCTGGTTCTATGGAGGGGATAGATTGTAGATAGATGAACAGACTTCTTATCAAAATAAATTGAACCATTTAAAACTATTTGAATAATTTACTTATAAGAAATGTCATATTTCCTGATACTATACAGATTGAGCGTTAACAGTTCTTTCATGGAAAAGACTTTTGAATTAGAAAGAAATGTATTTATGTTTTATTATAGGTTATATATGTGTATAAGTATACATATATCCACACATGTTATATGTACAGATGGTCCCAACTAAATGACGGTTTGACTTAAAAACTTTCATCTTGCAATGATGTGAAAGTAATTTTCATTTATTAGAAACCACACTTCCAGTTTTATTTTGATCCTTTTCTCAGGCTAGTGATATACACTAGATTTCTTGCAATGTTAAGCCATACTGGAGATTGAATTCAGGGGCACTTGACCACTTAGTCACATCCCCAGCCCTTTTTTGTGTTTTATGTAGAGACAGGGTCTCACTGAGTTGCTTCACACCTCGCTGTTGCTGGCTTTGAACTTGCGATTCTCCTGTCTCAGCCTCCCTAAGTGCTGAAATTACAGGCTTGCGCCACTGGGCCAGGCTAACACTGATTTTTTTCATGTATAGAATGGAATTTTGGAACTACGTATTTGTTACATTTCTATAATTCTCAGATTCAGTATCTTTGCTCATTCATTATTTAATCTCAGATAAATTACTTGAACTTGCTAGGGCTTGGTTTTCTTGTTTATACAAAAAAGAGATTAATAAAAGTATCACAATTATTTTATTTTGTGAGAAATGAAATAATTTATTTACTCAAGAAGTAATTGAGCTCTAGCTCTGCAATATTGTTCTCTGTGCTCCTGGGATTCAGCAGTGTGAACAACAAACTTGATGCCCTCATGGATCCTACTTCTGAGAGAAATTCAAACAACACACCAAACAAAGAGTGTAATATCAGAAGGTGTCACTAATGTGAAAAATTAAAGCAAAATTTAGAAATTGATGGACAGAAAATAAGGATGTGATGGAAGCTGCTTTATACTAATTAATTTACACTGACATGAGAAGCTCCCTGAAGTCTCAGTAGCTTGACACTTTAAATCTTACATCTTGCTCATGCTTATTCCAGTTTGGGTCAGGCTGTTCTCAAAGGCAGTTCTCTAAAATGTGACTTGAATATTCAGCTTCCCTTTATTTGAGGCATCATCCTACCTTAGTTTTTGCAATTCAGGAAGGAAAGATGAGACAAATAATGTGAAGTTGTTATTGTGCAGGCTGGAAAGTGGCACATAGCATGCATCCCTCCTGTCCCTGTCATGTTTGTTAGAACACACAGGACTCCAACTTAATTATGAAAGAGAACATTAGATGAAGTCCTTCCTTTATACCTATCACAAAGGAAGTGAACTTTGATTTCATGGCTACTGTAGGAGGGTCTTGGTCCCTCCTAATGGAGTACACAGCATAGGCTTTTCTCTAGAGGCACTGTAAAAGAAACACCTTGTTTCTAGCTTTTCTTAAATTGCAGTAATTTGGCATCTTAATAAGGAAATATAATTTTTCTTTTGTTCTTTTGAGAGAATGTAGAATCAATGCAAAAATAAGCCAATGGTTTAGTATTTATTCATACTTCTGTGTTCTGGCTCTACACACTTGGTAGAAAAAAATACCAAATGTTTTATATAAAGTGAATTACTAGTTTTACAGTGATTTATTTTCACCATGAACCCCAAGCCATGTTCTAGAATTCCATATTCTACAACATATGTGTACATTATTCTAACCTTGCAATTGATCACCTCTTCTTTGATTTCATTGGCTATATTATATTTTAATATAATTTTTTGAAATCTTTATAATCTTCAAAATCATTTTTAAATCTATAAATTTCATATTTAGTATTACATCAGAAAAAATTAATAGGGTTAAATTCAAACAGTAACTTAATAAAATCAATTTCCATATAGGTTGTGGCGGTGCACACTTGTTATCTCAGTGACAAGGGAGGCTGAAGCAGGAGGATCACAAGTTCAAGGCCAGCCTCAGAAATTTAGCAAGACCCTCAGCAACTTAATAACATCCTGTCTCAAAATAAAAATAAAAATAAAAAAATTAGGGGGGAATGTGGCTCAGAGGTAAAGCATCTCATGGTTCAATCCCTGGTACCAAAAAAAAAATTAATTTCCAAAAACAAAGGTTTTATATATATGAATACATGCATATATATGCATGCCAAACATATACCCATGCTCATGCACATATATACTACAGAAGTTTAAGCACTCTCAAATTCAAAACTTTCTATAATTTTTTTCTCGATGAGATTATTCAACCAGAAAATATTCATTGGTTTCCAAGAAAGATATTTTGTAAGTAGAAGCCTTTTGCCTGAAGTAATTCCCTATGGGGCTACTACCATCTGGCAAAGAAATATGCACATCAAAGAAGACAGAAAATAGCTCCTCTTAAAAGAAATTTTCTCTGAGGGTTTGCTGCCTTCCTGGTGTTCTGCCAAGAGCAATCTTTAAACCCTTAACTTGCTGCACAGTGAGAAGTTCCCCACACCATTCCCAGATCAGGGAAGCCCTGGTTTCTGACTACAGTACTGAGTAAAATAAGTAATAATATTTGGACAACCAAATTAGAAACAAATATCATCAATTAATTTAGAGCAGGCACATCACTGATGTATTTCTGTCTCTACATTCATCCCAGAGCTCTTCTGAAAATAAAATATGCAAACCATTCTGGGACATTGAGACAACTCTAAATATTTACCAAAGAATTCATGCTGATGGCTATAATATTATGGAGAATGCAAATGTATCAATGTATAGAAGTGAGATAAATAATAATGACAAATGATGAGTGTCCCTCTTGTTTTTTCATTCTATAACATGTCCCATTCATTTTTACCTGTGGCTTTCTCTACTAGATATCCATCACACACACACATCCAGTTGCAGCCTCTGTATGAGCACTACAAAATCCCATCTATGCAAAGTGGAGTTCAATGAAAACTCAACTCTTTCTCTACTTCAACTCCAAAATTCACTTCATCTTTGAAGTATTTTATCTTTTTACCATGTCATGCAAGTGACCTAAACTATGTCTGAGTTTTGAATATCATTGTAGACATATAATTTCTTAAATGATACTTAACCTATCTGGAGTTACAGTGTCCTTATAAAGCTATGTTAAAGCATAAAAAAAGATAAAATAGAATCAAGAAACATAATCTCTTCATTGTGTGGGTCTTCTAAGGCCCAGAATATTCAACTATCATGCTGACTTACAAATACTTTCTCCACAAAGCTTAACTGTAGACTATTTTGATGAATGAGGACTGAAGAAATCAGTTTAACTGAAAAGAATTTACTTTCTCTCATTTCCCCTGAACTAAGCAAAACTATCTGAAATCCTTTCAAATACATTCCTGCAAATTCACAAGTTTTTGTAAAGCAACATGGATGCTACACAAAAAGACACATTCTTCAGTTATATTTGCTTACACTGATGCATTGTTTTATAAACCTCAACAAGGAATTTTGAATATACAGTTTGGTGAATGGCTTGATCTCATGAGTCAGCAGCAAGTTACTAGCTGTACTTTGTTGGTGATTAAGGTGTATAGGATGAAAAGAACCAAGGGTGAGTCTCCTGTTCTGGATTGAGTTTGTCACAATAAACTGCAAATGTATCAATCTGCAAAGTGCATGAGTTTCTATTGGAAAATACTGATGGAGAAAGAACAAAATACATGGTACTTTGAGTCTTTTCTCTCTAAAATTTAAAACATAAACTGAATAAAGTACAATACAGAAGTAATAAGAATCAAAGACTTATTTTATTTAAGGTAGACCTTGGACATTCATTGATGCACCATTTTTCTTTGTTTAGATAAGGGTTTTCAAAATTGTTCATTTGCCCTAAAAATTGTTCTTCATAAAACTGAATATTCTCCCAATAACTTAATCCCATGAAATAAAAATCATAATAGAACTTTATAAAATTTGGTATATACTTTTTGAATATTCAAACTGATGTTTTTAGAAAAACAAACACTATAGTAGTACATTTTTTAAATTAATTTATTTAAATGCATTTCAAGTCATAGTGCATATATAGAACTCAATGTTTCCATTTCTCTGGTTGCAAACCAGATAGAGTCACACCTTTTGTGTCTTCATACATGCACCTAGGGTAGTGATGACCATCTCATTCAACCATCTTTACTACACCCCTTCCCTTTTCCCTCCCCCCTCCCCCCTCCTCCTCCCCCCTGCCCCATCCAGAGTTCCTCCATTTCTCCTATGTTCCCTATTCCCAACCCTCTTATGTATCAACATCCGCTAATCAGAGAGAACATTCGGCATTTGGATTTTTTGGGATTGGCTTACTTCATTTAGCATAATGTCCTCCAATTCTATCCATTTACCTGCAAATGCCATAATTTTATTCTCTTTTATTGCTAAATAATATTCCATTGTGTATGTATATGTACCACAGTTTCTTTATCCATTCATCTATTGAAGGGCATCTGGGTTGCTTCCATAGTTTTGTAATTATGACTTGCGCTGCTATAAACATTGAAGTGGCTGCGTTACTGTAATATGCTGTTTTTAAATCTTCAGGGTATAGGCCAAGGAGTGGAATAGCTGGATCAAATGGTGGTTCCATTCCAAGTTCTTTAAGGAATCTCCATAATGCTTTCCAGATTGGTTGCACCAGTTTGCAGTCCCACCAACAATGATTGAGTGTGCCTTTTTCACCACATCCTCTCCAGCACTTATTGTTGCTGGTATTTTGGAAAGCTGCCATTCTGACTGGGGTGAGATGAAATCAGCAAGCAGTTTTGATTTGCATTTCTCTAATGGCTAGAGATGTTGAACATTTTTTCATATATTTTTTTCTTGATTGTATATCTTCTTCTGAGAGGTTTCTATTCAGCTCCTTAGCCCATTTATATATTGGGTTGTTTGTTTTTTTGGTGCTAAGTTTTTTGAGTTCTTTATATATCCTGGAGATCAGTGCTCTACCTGATGTGCGTGTGGCAAAAATTTGCTCCCAGAATGTAGGCTCTCTGTTCACCTCCTTGGTAGTTTCTTTTGCTGAGAAGAAGCTTTTTAGTTTAAGTCCATCCCATTTATTGATTCTTGCTTTTATTTCTTGTGTTATAGGAGTCTTGTTAAGGAATTCGGAGCCTAATCCAACGTGATAAAAATTTGGACCTACTTTCTCCTCAATTAGATGCAAGGTCTCTGGTCTAATTCCTAGGTCTTTGATCCACTTTGAGTTGAGGTTTGTGCATGGTGAGAGATAGGGGTTTAGTTTCATTTTACTGCATATGGATTTCCAGTTTTCCTAGCATCATTTGTTGAAAAGGATATCTTTTCTCCAGTGTATGTTTTTGGCACCTTTTTCTAGTATGAGATAGCTGTATTTCTGTGAATTACTCTCTTTGTCTTCCATTCTGTACCATTGGTCTACATGTCTATTTTGGTGCCAGTACCATGATGTTTTTGTTACTATAGCTTTGTAGTAAGGTTTAAGGTCTGGTATTGTGATGCCTCCTGTTTCACTCTTCTTGCTCAGGATTGCTTTGGCTATTCTGGGTCTCTTATTTTTCCAAATGAATTTCATGATTGCCTTTTCTATTTCTATAAGAAAGGCCTTTGGGATTTTAATTGGGATTGCATTGAATCTGTATAGCACTTTGGGTAGTATGGCCATTTTAATAATATTGATTCTGCCTATCCAAGGACATGGGAGGTCTTTCCATCTTCTAAGATCTTCTTCAATTTCTTTCTTTAGTGTCTTGTAATTTTCATTGTAGAGGTCTTTCACCATTCTTGTTAGATTGATTCCCAAGTATTTTATTTTTTTGGAGGTTATTGTGAATGGAGTAGTTTTCCTAATTTCTCTTTCAGAGGACTCATTGCTAATGTATAGAAATGCATTTGATTTATGGATATTGATTTTATATCCTGCAACTTTGCTAAATTCACTTATCAGTTCTAGAAGTTTTCTGGTGGAATTTTTTGGATTCTGTAAGTATAGAATCATGTCATCTGCGAATAATGATAGTTTGAGTTTTTCTTTTCCAATTTGTATCCCTTTAATTTCTTTCGTCTGTATAATGGCTCTGGCTAGAGTTTCAAGGACTATATTGAATAAGAGTGGTGAGAGAGGGCATCCCTTCCTTATTCCCATTTTTAGAGAGAATGCTTCCAATTTTTCTCCATTTAGGATGATGTTGGCCTTAGCCTTAGCATAGATTGCTTTAACAATGTTGAGGTATGTTCCTACTATCCCTAGTTTTTCTAGTGTTTTGAACATGAAAGGGTGCTGTATTTTGTCAAATGCTTTCTCTGCATCAATTGATAGAATCATGTGATTCTTATCTTTAAGTCTATTGATGTGATGGATTACGTTTATTGATTTTCATATGTTGAACCAACCTTGCATCCCTGGAATGAACCCCACTTGATCATGATGCAATAGTTTTTTAATATGCTTTTTTATGTGATTTGCCAAAATTTTATTGAGAATTTTTACATCTATATTCATCAGGGATATTGGTCTGAAATTTTCCTTTTTTGACGTGTCTCTGTCTGGTTTTGGAATCAAGGTGATTCTAGCCTCATAGAATGAGTTTGGAAGGGTTCCTTCCCTTTCTATTTCATGGAATAATTTGAGGAGTATTGGAGTTAGTTCTTCTTTGTAGGTCTTG
>PVHX01015887.1:0-45108 GCA_004024805.1 Geosciurus inauris
TTCTTTCCACAGTCCCCAGCAAGACAACATCATCTCTGTTTTCTACACAATTGTCACTCCAGCCCTGAACCCCCTCATCTATAGCCTGAGGAATAAGGAGGTCATGGGGGCCTTGAGGAGAGTTCTGAGTAAATATGTGCTGCCAGTACACCCCACCCATTAGGGAGGGCTCTTGGCTCTTGACTTGCTTCTTATTATTTCTTCTCCAAATGAAATTGTTATGCTCCTCCATTCTTTACTATCATACTCTGCCTGAGATGATACATACACTTTTGAAAATTTCCCCTTATTTTCTACTATGTAGCTCTTGTGTATACAGACCTTAATCTGAACTCAAGTGTGCCCAAGATTAACATATCACCCTGACTTTGAAGCTCCACATTAAAAAGGGACTAGGAAAAAAAAAATCTTTGAGTGGATGTCTTTGACTCACATCATCCTGACACATACCAAGCAGACATGGTAGGAGACTAACTTTCCATTTCAACATTGTATAGCAGTAGGAAACAATAATGCTTTGAGACTGAGCAAACTCCAGTGGCCTGTTAGCATTGAAGGACAATTCCCTTTGAACTGGATTCTTAGATCATTGGTAGATAGAAGTGTCCACAGAAGATATTAGACTTTCTTTTTATTAAGAAGTTAGCAGCTGGGCTGGGCTGTGGCTCAGTGGTGGAGCGCTTGCCTAGCATGCGTCGGGCACTGGGTTGGATCCTCAGCACCACATATAAATAAATAAAATAAAGGTCCATTGGCAACTAAAAAATATTAAAAAAAAAAAAAAAAGAAGAAGTTAGCAACGGTAGGGAAGAGAAATAGAGATGTGACTGCATTTGCATTCCAGATCTGAGGAGTCAGGCACACCAACTTCACAAATATAGGCATGAACTTAAGTTGGTGTAGTGGAAGGAAAAAGATGCTGCCATTTCAAGTTGAGAATTTTCAATTTCTTTGACTCTGGGTAGAATTTTAGAGTGCCTAAAAAAAAAATTGAAATGAAAGAAATGAATAAAATAGAATTGAAAGTGCCCAAGATTAACAGAAAATTAGGATACAGTAACAGTGACAAAAATCTGTCGTGTATATTTTGTTAAGTTCAGATATGTGTTTTGGAGCATTACAATGACTGCAGGGAGCTGAAATCCTGAATGTATATGATGTCTCTGTCCACTGGAAAGAAAGTATACAATACATAATTTACTGTCTAGCCAGCTTAAATGTACTTTCTTTTATCATACATTTTAGTGACATGGGAAGATTTTTAAGAAAATGTAGGAACTCAATTTTTTTGCATGTAGAAGCTCTAAAATACCTTACCTATGTAAAGGTTGTCATGGTTGGGAACAGTATATGTGAGACCTTGGAAGTTCTTGTTTTCTTTCCAAAAGTAATCTTAAATTGTTTCATCTATTAAGTTAAGCCATAATATAAAACCTAATGCTGGTTATGCCAAGTTCTTCATAATGAGAAAATTCAAAAATTTAGAAAGAAGCAAAAATCACCTCTACAATTTTTCTGTTGTGCTTTTACCATGCATATTTGTAACTAATAATTCATCTTCTTCCTTGGGTATATTTTAGAGTAATGACAGAAAGGAAGCAGACCAGATCACCTCAGTTTGAACCTCTGGCTTCCATTTTATTCTCAGTGCACCACCGGACACTAAATTAAACCATTTGTACCTCAGCATCCTCAACTTAAAAGTGGTGATAATTACAAGCCTGCTCTCTTGATGTTGTTGGGTAGATGGAATAAGAAAATAAATGTCAGGCATTTAGACCACAGCCTGGTTAAATTGTGCTTAAAATGTGTTGGCTATTATAAACGAATAAACAGTCTCCAAAAAATTTCATCTTACTTTATTGTATTTTTTAAAAAGTAAACATTTACACATTTTGTTTATTTTCATTTATATCTGCAAAAGTTTTATCTATTTGTGGTGTACATTATGATGTCTTGGTGTTTGTGTACATTGTGAAATTGCTAAATCAAGCTAATATATGTTTTACCTCACATAACTTGCATTTTTAAGATAAGAACAGTTAAAATATGCTTTCTCAGCAATTTTCAACTACACATTATGTAACAGTTTTTGCTACTACAATCATCATTATATGCAATAGATTACATGAACTTCTCCCATCTGTCTAAATTTAAGCTTGCATATTTTGACCAGCATCTCCTTGTTCCTCCTCCACACCCCAAATTCTGGTAACTACCATTTTGCCTTCCCTTTCTATGTCTGACTGTGTTAGATTTCACATGTGAATTCACACAGTATTTTTTTTTTCCTGTGCCTAACATCTTAATTAGCATAATGTCCTCCAAGTTAATCCAGGTTGTTGGAAAGGACAAAATTTCCTTCTTTATTAAGGTTGAATAATTCTCATTGTGTATTTACACCAGATTTTACTGATTTATTCATCCATTGGTGAACTTTGAAGTTGTTTCCATATCTGGGCTCTTCTGAATAACGCTGTAATGAACATGCGAGTATGGAATATCTCTTTGCAATACTTATTTCATATCCTTTGGATATATCTTCAGTATGAAATTGTCTGATCATATGGGAATTCTATTTTCAATTTTCTGAGGAGCTTCCATGCTGTTTTCCACAGTAGCTGGACCAATTTACATTTCCATCAGCAATGTGCAGAAATTCCCTTTCCCTACATTCTTGCCACCATGTATTAACTTCCATCTTTTTGATATAGGCATGCTAAGAGGTGGAAGGTTGTTATGGTTTTAATGTGAGGTATCCCCCAAAAGCTCATTTGTGAGACAATGCAAAGAAGATTCAGAGGAGAAATGATTAGATTGTAAGAGTTTTCATCCAATCAGTGACTTAATCCCCTGATAGAGATTAACAGAATGGTAACTGAAGTGGTGGGGTGTGGCTGAAGGAGGTGAGAATTGGGGCCTGATTTTGGGGTATATGTTTGTATCTGGCAAGTAGAGACTTCTCTCTGCTTCCTGGTAATCATGTGAACCGCTTCCCTCTGCCACACTCTTCCACCACGATCTTCAGCCTCACCTTATGTCCTGAGGAATGGAGCTGGCTGCCTATGGACTGAGACCTCTGAAACCATGAGCCCTTAAATAAACTCTTCCTCCTCTACAGTTGTGTTGGTCAGGTCCTTTAGTCACAGTAGCAAAAAAAACCTGACTGAAACAAAGCTGATATCTCATAGGGTTATTCGTATTTTTCTGATGATTTTAATGTTCAACATTTTTTCATGGACCTGTTGCCATTTGCATGTCTTCTTTGTACAAACTTCTCCTCGGTTCCTTTGATCATGTTTTACTTGGGTTGTTTACTTGATACTGAGTTCTTAGGATATTTTGTATATTACCTCTTTTTAAATATATGATTGGCAAATACTTTTATCCAGTCTGTATAAAAGTTCATGATGTCTGCAGAGACTTTACTTGTTCCTTTTTGACTTGGGTGCATTTAATTTCTCTCTTTTGCCTAGTGCTGTGGCTAGGACTTCCAGTATTAGGTTGAATAGAAATCTCAAAACAGGGCATCCCTGTCTTATTCCTCAATGAAAAGAAAATTCTTTGATCTTTCCTCATGGAGAATGATATTAATTAAAGGCTTACCTCATATGGCCTTTATTATGTTAAGGTGTGTTCCTTCTATACCCAATTCACGGAGAATATTTATCAGGAAAATGCATTGAATTTTATCAGTGGTTCTTACATGTCTGTTGAGACCATCAGCAAGTTTTTTTACTTTATTCTTTAAATGTGGCATATCACACATTAATTTGCATGTGTAGAAACATTGTTGTATATTTGGGATAAATCCTGCTTAATAATGGTGAATGACTTTTTTCACGTCCTGCTCAATTTGGTTTGCTAGTATTTTGTTAAGAAATTTTGCATCTATGTTCATCATAATCTTATTTTCTTGCAGTGCCCTTGTGTGGCTCAGCTAACTCTTCTGTAGTGACTGGCCTGTGTTTAGGTGCCATGGAATTCTGCCTGACTCTGAGCTTCATCATGCACAGGCTAATTCCAGGCTCCTATGTACTAACTTGGTACTTACCTCCCTTTTCTTCCCCAAGTGGAAAATTCTCTCTGTTATTCTTTCTAAGGTTGGGAGAGGTATGAAATGGGCAGTCCCATGGCCATCAATTTCACAATTCTTAGTCCTACCTGGGGCCCACAGTCTGCCAAATCCAGTCGAGCACTGAAGCAGGATCAAGGTCCATGCTGCTGGAACCTGCCTGCTGCTATGATGCACTCATGGCCTGAGATCTCTGCAACCAGCATCAGGTGAAGCCGGCCAGAATAGTAGTCTGTCCAGCAGAGTTCCTAAATTTTCACTTAGCACCTGGAAGATCCAAACGCTCCATCCATGGTCACTGGCTTGGGGTCAGGGAGTCACTGAAATTTGACTAGTATTGGCTTTCACCAGTCAAGCACTGAGTTTCAAGGCAAAATACCGTGTTTACTTCCCTGTAAACCCCCCCCCCCCCGCCAGTGGAAAGAGTATTGCTTTGCACTATTCTGCCCAAGTGTGAGGGAGAGGTAGTGGGTGCCATCCCTCAGCTACCTGGCTAACTTGTGTCCAGAAGCTTGGTCTGCAGGCCCTATCTTAGGGTGGAGGACTGGCCTTGGGTTTCACTCTGGTATGCTTGGTATTGGGATTTGAACTTAAGGCCCAGACATAATTCCCTTTCTCTCCTCCAAGCAGGAGACATCTCTTTCCACGTAGTGTTGTTGGAGTTGAAGGGAGAAGTGATACATTCTTCCATGAATCTTTTCTTATTATTATGTTAAAAGGAGGTACTGTGCTGTAGTGAAAATAGTTTGGTGCATGAACAGCTGCTCAAATTGATGTTTGGGGGGAAAAAAATACTCTGGAGAGTCATACTCAGCCAGTGTCTTGTTCTTCCACAATACCTTTTTATTTTAAAATTTTTGAAAAAATATTTTTTAGTTGTAGATGGACACAAATATCTTTATTTATTTTTATGTGGTGCTGCGGATCGAACCCAGTGCCTCATGCATGCAAGGCAAGTGCTCTACCACTGAGCTACAATCCCATCCCCTTCCACAATACCTTTTTATGCACATTGGTAAGTGGATTCCTAGGATCAGAACTGCTGAATCAAATTATATAATATTTATTCTTTAAAAAAACTAATATGCTAATGTTTTATTTATCTAAATTGACAAATAAAATTATATACATTCAACACGTGCAACATGAGGTCTTAAAATATGTGCACATTATGCAATGGTTAAATCAACTTCGGTAACGCATGCCTTTCCTCATAGTGTTGTATTTTTTGTTTTTTGATCTTTGCTCAAAGAAAACTTCTTGTGCTATGCTAAAGAAGATATGCCTCATTTACCCTACACATGTTGTTTCCACCTGTCTGAGGTATGCTTTTCTCTTCCAGTCCTGTCTACCCAGTTTATTATTTGACTTGATTTTTCTTACTGGTGTCACCATCAGCCCCTCACAAACAATTTAGAAGTTTATCAATCTTTTGTGTAATCTGTCAATTTTCCTAACATGATTGTTAGAGCATTATTCTTGTTTAATTGACATTGCAATTTTTTAGCACCTAGCATATTTTCAGACATCTATTAACATATCTCTCAATTAAAATATTTCCCAAAACAAAGTTACAAATTATCAGAATGCACAAGTAGCAGTAATTAAATACTAGCAATAAGAATAGCCAACTTCCTAGACATTTCAATACAGGAAGCTCAGTAAATGTGTGCTGGTTGAGATAATTATACTGATTAAAGCAGATGATTGGATATTATGAACAATGAGATTCTCTTCAAATATGAAATTAAAAGACAAGAAAAATTATTTCAGATATTGGATATCATAGACTGATAACTTCTTACATAATATCTAGACAATAAATCCTTTGAAAAATTATGGAACTGTGATCACACAAATTGTCAAGTATAATATTACACTCTGTTACTATCTTTCAGAATGAAGCTTCTAAGCAAAGGCCTAAGCAAGTCATTTCTATAGGACAAGTCTGCCGATAGGGCAAACTGGTTAATCACGTGCACAAACCCTCTAAAATATTCTGCAGAATATTTTAAAGCTAGCTAATCCTGTGACAATATCATTCCTGAGCTTTATTTCCTGACATATATTCCTGATTTTAATGGGCCCTCCCTGATCATCTTTGCTTTTGTTCACGTTATTGTCTCATTTAGTATCTTTTCTGACCATTGATACCTGTTAAAATTGTACATTCTATAATAAATCAATCTCATTTTGGTAGAGTCATCTACATAAAGTATTTCTGATCTTCAAATAAGCTATTGCTTTGACTTTTGATCTACACAATATTTTTTTACCTTATCAAAAAACAGTCCTTTTTATTGAACTTTTAATATGGTTATACCTATGTTTATGATCTCTTGTTAGTGGGTTGCCACATCTTTTGAGGAAAGCACTGAGTTTTACTCATCTTGTGGGTGTGGGCACAGTGCTTGCATAGAGAAGTCATTGAATGAATATAGAAGCAAACAAGCTGAGAAATGAAGTAAGGGAAGGAAAAGATGAGGATGTCAGAACTATGTTGTCAATCACAGTATTCAAATACTTTTTTAAATACCTCATCATTTGATACAGTTCAATTTTAAAATAAGTATCTGTTGAGCAATTCACTAAACATGTATCCCATGCACACAATATCACACATAGGAACTTAGACCTATTTTCACTCATATACTCAAATACAAACCCTTATATAACATAGAGAAAGAAATATAAAAAAACACAGTAGCCATAGACCCCCCAAATGTCCCCAAGAATGACCAGCAGGACAATTGAACCATGCTCACCTGGGCATGCTCATCTACTAAGAGTTTATGAAAGAAATAGTAAATTGCACACATTGTTATCTTCCATCTGAAACCAGGGTGAAGCACTTACATTGTGGCAGAGGTGATAGAACAAGGTAGTGATTCTGATAGTAACAAAACCCCTCAGATAGCCACCACATCCAAGGCTGTGGCCACATATCATTTTCTAGATCCAGGGATTTTCAAGATCAAAAGACCAGATTTCCCTGTAGCCTACTGTCCACCAGAGATGAAAAAGACAAAAGAGGATGGGAATACCTCAACAGAGGGCTGTGGACTGTCTGGTAGGGTTACAGCTGTTGGGAAAGGAGGTCCATGAGGGACCTAGAGATTTGGGGAATCTTTTCTGTAGGATCTGGTCCCAGAGACACCTTGGAAAAGGATTTCTGAACTGAGTCCTCTAGAAAGAGGAAGAAAAGTGGCAAAGGAGGAAGGAAGGAATGTGATGCTGGAGAGGAAGGGCCAATTCTTCACAAACCCTGTGGAATCTCCTGAAAAGATGAAGCCACCTCGACACAGTCTTGCTCTCTCCTAGTGGACTGAGCTGAGGTGAGCTCAGAGCAATGGTTTCACAGGTGAAAATGCTGAGGGAGAGGGCAGGGTGGTGAGACCTATGGGCTGAATACCAAAATCCCACTAGGCTGTGTCACTGCATTTTTATTCTTGGGCACTCAGTGTTTTTCATCTTGAACTTTGTCAACCACTTTTCTCAAGGTCACAAACCTAAATTCCCCTAAGACCTGAACAGTGCATTTTCCTAAGAGAGAGTTACTAAAAATGAAGTCCTGAGAACTGATGTAAACAACACAGTCCCATGAGTTCTCAATTCATGAGATACCTTGAAGCCTTTTTATTATGCTTGTAAACACTACAGAAATTTCTGAATCTCCCCTTATTTGGAACTCTATTAAAAAGAGAGAAAAATTTAAATTGTCAATTTTTCACATGATGAGATCAGATTCTCTCTTGCTCTGTTACTGACTTTGTTAATCTTGTAAAGCAAAGAAAGATAAAGTCTCCTTCTTTTTTTTAAGAAAATCTAGATTATTATATTGGTTGCATCTTAGTCATGCTGATTAATATGAATAGATTTTTTTAAAAAATTAAAAGCATTTCTAAAATCTAACTGCAAACTTTGGCTATTCAAAAGATTTGTGTCACCATAACTCAATTTAGCAATAAATTGAGATATTGCTTCCATAACAAGTGGTGCTAATGTTGCCAGGCTTCCTCTACCTCATCTTCCTCCTCCTCCTCCTTTTCCTCCTTCTTCCTCCTTCTTCTTTTTTAAAGCTTTTGCTTATTTGTATTTGCATTTTTTTGTATTTTATTTTTTTACTTTTGTTGTTTTTAGATATAATGACAGGATGTATTTTAACACATTCTGTGTATAGGGGTGCAATCCATTACAATTTTGATCCAATTCTTGTGGTTGAACATAATTTGGAGTTACACTAATCAAATATTCATATATGAGCATAGGAAAGTTATGTTTGTTCATTCTACTGTCTTTCCTATTCCCATTCCCCTCTCTTCCCTTCTTTCCTTTTTGTCTAGTCCAATGAACTATACTTCTCATCCCTACCCTCCCTTGTTATTTGTTAGAGAATATCAGAGAAAACATTTGGTCTTTTGGTTTTTTTTTTTTTTTTTTTGGATTGGCTTATTTCTCTTAGCATGATAATTCTCCAGCTCCATCCATTTACTGGTAAATGCCATAATTTTATTCTTTATTACTGAGTTACATTCCATTGTTTATATATATTGCATTTTCTTTATACATTTATCTGTTGAAGGGCATCTAGGTTGGTTCCATAGCTTGGCTATAAAGGTGCTATAAACATTGATGTAGCTGCAACATTATAGTATGCTGATTTGAAATCCGTTGGGTATAATCCCATGAGTGGGATAGCTGGGTCAAATGGTGGTTCCATTCCAAGTTTTCTAAGGAATCTCCATACTGCTTTCCAGGTTGGTTTCACCAATTGCAGTCCCATCAACAGAGTATGAGGGTAACTTTTTCCCCACATCCTCACCAACATTTATTGTTACTTGTATTGTTAATAACTGACATACTGACTGGCATGAGATGGAATCTCAGTGTAGTATTAATTTGTATTTATCTAATTGCTAGAGATGTCGACCATTTGTAATTTTTCTGTGAAGTGCTTATTTAGTTCCTTTGCCCATTTTATTGACTGGGTTGTTTCTTTTTTTGGTGTTAAGTTGTTTGAGTTCTTTGTATATCCTGGAGATTAATGCTCTCTTTGAGGTGCAGGTGGTAAAAATTTTCTCCAATTCTGTAGGCTCACTCTTCATGTTCTTGATTGTTTCCTTTGCTGTGAAGTTTTTTGTTTGATTCCATTCCATTTATTGATTATTTTTTGAATTGTTAATTTTTTATTTGTTCTAATTTGTTATATATGATAGCAGAATGCATTTTGATTCATTGTACATAAATAGAGCACAACTTTTCATTTCTCTGGTTGTACATGATGTAGAGTTGCACCATATGTGCAGTCATACATGTATGTACCTAGGTATTCATTTCATTCCCCATTTTCCTGCCCCCAATCCCCTTCCCCATTCTTCCCTCCATTTTGCCCAAAATTCCTCCATTCTTCCCACACCCCTCCCACATTATGGATCAGCATCCACTTTTCAGAGAGAACATTCGGCTTTTGGTTTTTGGGATTGGCTTACTTTGCTTAGTACAATATTCTCCAACTCCATCCATTTCCCTGCAAATACCATAATTTTATTCTCTTTTAATGATGAGTAATATTCTATTGTGTATATGTACTATAGTTTCTTTATCCATTCATCTGTTGAAGGGCACCTAGTTTGGTTCCACAGTTTAGCTATTGTGAATTGAGCTGCTATGTACATTGATGTGGTTGTGTCACTATAATATTCTGATTTTAGATTCTTTATGTATAGTTTGAGGAGTGGGATATCCGGGTCAAATAGTGGTTCCATTCCAAAATTTCTAAGGAATCTCTTTACTGCTTTCCATAGAGGTTGCAGAGCCACTAGCAATGTATGATTGTACCTTTTTCTCCATACCTTTGCCAACAAGGATGCTTGTATTCTTGATAATTGCCATTCTTACTGGAGTGAGATGAATTCTGAGAGTAGTTTTGATTTGCATTTCTCTAATTACTAGAGATATTGAACATTTTTCCATATATTTGTTAATCAATTGTATATCTTCTTTTGAGAAGTGTCTGTTCAGCTCCTTAGCCCATTTATTGATTGGGTTACTTGTTTTTTTGGTGTTAAGTTTTTTGAGTTCTTTATATATCAGGAAGATTAGTGCTCTACCTAATGTGCATGTAGTAAACATGCTCTTCTATCTATGGACACTCTTTTCACATTATTGATTGTTTCCTTTGCAGAGAAGAAGCTTTTTAATTTGAATCCATCCCATTTATTGATTCTTGATTTTATTTATTGTGCTTTAGGAGTCTGATTAAAGAAGTCAGGACCTAATTCAACATGATAAAGATTTGGACCTACTTTTTCTTCTGTTAGGTGCAGGGTCTCAGATCTAATTCCTAAGTACTTGATCCACTTTGAGTTGAGCTTTGTGCATGGTGAGAGATAGTGGTTTAATTTCACTTTGCTGCATATGGATTTCCAGTTTTTCCAGCACCATTTGTTGAGGCTATCTTTTCTACAGTGTGTGTTTTTGGCGCCTTTGTCTAGTATGAGATAACTGTGTATATGTGGGTTTGTCTCTGTGTCTTTTATTCTGTACCATTGATCTACGTGTCTATTTTGGTGCCAATACCATCCCAGTTTTGTTCTTATAGCTCCACAGTATAGTTTAAGGTCTGGTACTGTGATGCCTCCTGCTTCACTCCTCTTGCTAAGATTGCTTTGGCTATTCTGGGTTTCTTCTTTTTCCAAATGAATTTTACAATTGCTTTTTCTATTTCTATGGGGAATGTTATTGGGATAGTCTTGATTTTACTTCTTGTGCTTTAGAAGTGTTATTGAGGAAGTAATTTCCTGAGCCAATATTATGGGAAGTTGGTCCTACTTTTTATTCTAATATGTGCAGGATATGTGCTCTAATGCCAAGGTCTTTGATTCACTTTGAGTTGAGTTTTGTGCAAGGTGAGATATAGGAGTTCAATTTCAATCTACTACATGCGGATTTCCCATTTTCCCAGCACCATTTGTTGAAGAGTCTCTTTTCTCTAATCTATGTTTATGGTGCTTTTGTCTAGTATGAGGTAACTGTATTTATGTGGGTTTGCCTCTGTGTCTTCTATTCTGTTCCATTAATCTTCAATCCTATTTTTGTGCCAATATCATGTTATTCTTGTTACTATAGTTCTTTAGTGTAATTTAAAGCCTGGTATTGTGATGCCTCTTGCATTACTTTTCTTGCTAAGGTTTGCTTTGGTTGCTATACCTTCTGGCACTAAGGATAGGTTTCCTCATTTACTGCAGTGTCTACTGCATTCATATCACTTGCTCACTTTCAGCATTTTACTTCAGGTTCCAGTTAATATATCTATTCAATAAATATTTACATCATATCATTTAGTTCTTGCAGACAGACCTCAGAGAAAGGCCCACCTGGAAGGGAGCAAAAGCCTCCAAAAGACAGCTACCAGCAATTGCCAGATGTGTGCAAGTGGGAAACCTTCAGATAATTCTGGTCCCCACCCTTTGAAATTCCTCTGCTGAATGACAATTAGAAGAGAAACAAACTCCACTATAAGATGTGCCCAAATTTCAGGTTCCTAAGCAATACTGTTTTTTTAAGCTACCAAATTAGGCATAATTTGTTGAATGATTAGATAACCAAAACAGGAAATTAAAATCACAATATAATGACATCATGCAGCATGATGGCTAACATATTAAAAATACTGGCATCTTCACATGTTGAGAGGATTGTGCAACAATAAGAATTCTCATACACTGATAATGAGAATGAATTTAATAATCATGAATGCACTTTGAAAAACAGTTTGATGGTATACTATGAAGTAATATTGATTGTTCAACTCAACAACTCTACCCATAGGTACACAAAGAAATAAAAAGCTATGTTCACACAAAGACTTGCAATTCAATTACTCATATCTTTTATTCAGACTAGCCAAAAACTTAGATAAAAGCAAATCTATATCAATGAATGTGTAAGTTAATTGTGATTTTTTTCTGTTTCCATCTAAAAGAATACTACTCAGAAGAAAAAAATGAACTATTGATTAATGTAATAACATACTTAAATCTTAAAAACATTGTGCCAATCAAAAGAACTAGACAAAAAGAGTTTACACTGTGTGAGTCTATTTTGATAAAATGTTAAAACATTGAGTTGGTGGTTATTTGTAGATCAGCATATGGGAACGGACAGTAAAGGAAAGATGGAATCATGCCATGCAAGAGAAATGCTGTATGTCTTGATTGTGGAGCTAGTTACATAGGTGCAAACATTTATCAAAACTAATTTAACCAAAGAATTAAATGGGTATATTATATTTAAATTATATATCTGTAGAATTCATATCTTAGAACTCTAATATTTATGCCAATTCAGAGAAAAGAGGAATTCAGAAAAAGCTAGAAGAAGAAAAATTAAACTGAAAGAAAGTATAAAAACATAAATAATAAAGACCAATTATAAATATCTATCCAGAGAAATCAGGAAAAAATAAAGACCTCATAATTTGCCAGTATAAGAAATAGAGAGAAATATCAATTCAGATTCTGTAAACATGGAATCTAATATGGAAATATTATGAAAACTTTATGCCAATAAAGTCAATATCACATGATTTGAACAAATTCATTGAAAAACCCAAAATATTATCACTCTAACAAAAAGAATTAGGCAACTTTAATAGTTTTATATTGGTTGGCATTAAAGATGGAAGAAGTTCTATATTGGTTGGCAAAGTTCTAGATAGCTTCTGGAAACTTGAAAAAACAATCAGATTCTTCCCTGGAGCCTCATAAGGAATTAGTCCTCTGACATATGGACTATAATGAAACTGGTTTTGAACTTCTGGCCACCAGAACTGTAGGAGACTAAGTACTCATTGCTTTAAGTCATCAAGATTGTAGTAAAGTTTCAGAGCAGCCATAGGAAACTACAACATATGTACATGCTACCACTTATTAGGATCTTTGTAGTATTCTGTTTCCCTACCACATAATAGCATTTGACATGTGAAGGAGTTTCACTACCCATTTATTAAATTAATAGATGAATAAATGGGTTTTTCATAATTAATAAAACATCAAAGACAAAGCAGTGCAAGATTACTGTGTTCTAAGACAATTTTGAAGGGTGAAATAAAATGATTGGGCTTGTAGTTCTAAAATATTTGACTGTTCACTGAAAAGTCAGAGGTAGAAATCTATCTAATGAGGCTAGTGCATGACACAAGTTACAGAAGTTGGTGACCCGGTCAGACTGGTAGCAGTGGAAGTAGAGAGAGGTGGTTGAATTTTGGATATATTTTTAAGAAAAAATTGATAAGATTTGTTGATGAATTTGACACATAGTGTACAAGAAAATGAGTCAAGGATGATACTGAACATTTATTTTCTTCCCAAATTTCACAAGCATGCCTTCTTATACCCTTTCCTATGCCTGTAGCCTGGAGGAGAGAGAAAAACAGTCTGTCTCATTTGGAAAAGGCAGAAGAAAGTCATCTCTCAAGTCCAGTAAGGATTTCAGTTTAGGGAAGATGGGGATGTTGCATGGGGAAACAATGAATCAGGAAGGGAAATTTGTTTCTCTATAGACAGTAGCAGAAGAAAATTGTTTTCCCATGAATCTTGGATGATATACTCTTTGCCACTTTTCTTCAACACTTTCCCTTCCTCAAGATTAGTTAAGCTGAGCCGGGCGCGGTGGCGCACGCCTTTAATCCCAGCACTTAGGGAGGCTGAGACAGGAGAATCACGAGTTCAAAGCCAGCCTCAGCAACGTGGAGGTGCTAAGCAACTCAGTGAGACCCTGTCTCTACATAAAACACAAATTAGGGCTGGAATGTGGCTCAGTGGTCAAGTGCCTCTGAGTTCAATCTCCAGTACCCCCCCCCAAAAAAAAGATTAGTTAAGCTGCTCATTCTATTGCATGATACATTTTCTGGTTATCCCTACCCTTGTGTAGGACATCTGATAGCCAAAGCCATTTGTAGGGAGCACAGTGAGTTAGGAAATTTATTAGTATTGTCAACAGATACACTTGAGATGGAGTCCTGTGCAGCACAGACACTTCCTAGTCCTGTGCACTGGACTTATCTTTTCTTGGGTGTTATTTTATTTTCTTGAAAAATATCCACCCTATATGATGACAGCAAACTCATGTGCCTGCCCTTTTCTCCAGAGTAGATACACAACAATGGTATCTACATTATTATTTTTCTACCTTTCACTCTGTATAACTATCTTTTCAATTTTAAGAATTTCTATATGCTAAATATGATATTGGGCCTTTCTCCTGTTTTAACCAAGGACCATCATTTTCCTCATTTCCTCTCAACTGTTCTCCCTAATCACTTTGTTGAATTCACTTGCATATCCCAGGAAGGGAGGAGATATTTTTATCTACAGTGTTTTTTTATTCCTTATCAATATTCTTCCTAATTTGTATTGAATTATTGATTAAATTTATACAGAAATATAATAAAAAGTAGTTTGCATTGTTGGAAGGGTTAACAATAATATTACAACAAAATACTATCAAATGTGTTTCTGTATCATACACAATGTAATTCATCTGTAAACATCAATGAATTTTAGACACTATTTCCATGATTAACTTTTCAGAAATTGCTGGCAATTATTTTTGTATTTTGTTCTAGAACCATTGAAGTTAGTATCTTCCAGCCATAAATCAATCCTTTCCACACTTAGTAGCATTGAAAGCTACCTCTGAAAAGCCCTTCCATCTCCTTTTCAGAACATTTTCCTGATTTAAGTGCTCCAATTCCCAAAGTCAGAATTATCTAAGCACTGAACACAACACCTGAGCTAAGTCTGGTCAAGGCACAAGCATTCTACTCTATAATTTGGCACTTGGCCAATAGTATTGAAGTCAGATTAAGATCAAACCCATCTGACTTTGGCTTGAATGGAGTCTTTCTCCACTGAAGTCTTGAGGTCTTTTAAAAGTTTTTATTATAAACTAGTGTTAAATCAGTTCTAATAAAATTCTTGCAAAACTTTTTCTAAATTTTCAAGCCTAGTTAGAAATCTATATTTAGCCTGTCTAGAGTGAAGGCTTGCGTTCCATGCTGGTGCTCTCAAAAGACCCCTGGTGCAGTCTGGTTTCAGCATTCAGGCCTCATTCCTGCTGACATGCCTTTCTATCCTTTCTTCCAATTTTGCCATTAAAAGGAGGGAGGAAAGCAACAATAGGGAGCTCCAAAGGCCAGGATATAAGGAGCAGTAGGAGAGAAGATGAGTTGAGAAAATGAGGAAACAATAAGACCAGAGTAAAGGTTTCTCTGATAACACAATAATCTTCAGGGAAATAAATGTTAAAGACTTTCTCTGTGAAATGAACCTATATTGTGAACAAATAAGAAAAATTCTCACAGACTCTTCTGAGGACACCAATAATCTAATTATTCATGTTGGTTTACTGGAACCTCTGAAGTCCTGATTCCAGAATTGAGCCTTGCAGGAACAATACTGATGCAGTAAGTGGTGAAGATGAAGAATTTTGCAGCAAAGAGCTATGCAATGAGGCAGTTAGGAGCTGGGTCCACTCCACCTGACTGAGCTCAGGCTGAAGACAAGCAAAGCTCTTGACTTCCACTTCTCTTGGGGGGTGGGTAAAGAATACAAAGAAAAACAGTGTATGTGGCTATTTGTGAATGAGAAAGAGCAAACCCTCTCTGAATTCTCAAGTTGCCAGGAAGCTCTCAATTCTAATTATCAGAGTGAGCATATCTCACGGCCTTGGTGCCCAAGCATTTTGGCAAGCTTAAAAAATCTTTCCATGGTAATTCCCAATGGCAAGGAACAGCTGCAGCTTTCATTAACATGGACCAAATTGAGATTGTTCACACACACACACACACACACACACACACACGCCCCACAGGTTGTGGGAAAGTGGTGAAAGAAGTGGAATTGGGGTTGGGGAGGTGCAAGGAAGTCTGTTGGCATACAACACTTTCATCTAGAACTATGTCTTCCATTGTCTTAGCTCATACATAAAAACCCTTGCTTTCATGTCTGACATAAAGGAGCTTGAAGCAGGGAAAGAAGTCACAGAAATAAAGGAGATACTCCTTTATGCCTTATCAGAATTAACAAAGGTTCAAACACAGATGAGGAAGATATTCAATCTGAACAAAATAGCATCTTAGTCTCTTCAAAGAAGTCTGTGCTAATGCAGCAATTGAGGTGCTGTATCCCAGAAACAAAATTCTTAAAATTGTGACCATTTGAGTTTACCAAATATTCAGGTTGAAGGAACAAAACTGATTCTTGGAGACTTGTTGAAGAGAAACCACTTTATTTACTCTTTGTGGTACTTTAAAACATACCTGCTTACACTCACAGTTGATATGATAAAGTGCCTTAAAATTCACCCATGTGTCAGCCATGAGAGTGTTGTTACTTTCTACACAGTTAACTAACTGATCCTAATACTGCAATTATTGTGTCTCTTGAACAATTCTAAAGATTCTAAGAATAAATTGTAGAATGGATCTCAGTGGCTCCAGAGACTGAGACTGGAAAAACACAGGTTTGAAGCTTCTCTCAGCAATTTAGTGAGGCCCTAAGCAACTAATTTTCATAATTAGACCCTGTTTCAAAATAAAAGATAAATAAGCTGGGGATGCGGCTCTGTGGTTAAGTGCCTTTGAGTTCAATCCCTGGTACAAAAAGAAAAAACAAGAACAAAAAACCCCCCAAAAACATGAATTGTAGAGTGTTAAACTTTTCTCAATTTTCGCTGACTACTAGAAAATTTAGTGATTGAGAAGTTGGGGTCAGAAGCCAGATTTGAATGTAGGTATGTTACTTAACCTTTCTATGCCTTACTTTCCTCATCCCAAAATGATAATATTAATAGTCTCTACCTCTTGAGGCTGTGTGATGATTAACTAGCTATATATATTCTTTAGGACAGCCTCAAATATCCAAAGTTATTACCAAATGATAGCTAGTATTATGTTAATTTTCATAATTTGAATGGCGTTCTGGAGTTCGTGTACCATTCAGAGCCATAATTCCATATATTTTTGCCCAGTTTCTAAAACTAGTTTCTAGAATTCCCCTTCCCATGATTTATGACCCCCTAAAACAAATTGATGCTATGTGTAGTTTCATCTCACATTGTATTAGAACTGTCCCAGCATCAACAATGGAATTGGTGGAGAATGACAGTGTAGAACTTCTAAGACTAGGTTGTAGAAGGCCTGTAGCTTGCACCCTGGTATTTTTGGAAGATTCTACCTTGAACTTGAAATGCCATGTAAAAAGTTTAACCATCCAGAGGTTATCGTTCTAAGCAGGTGGCCACATAAGCCATGTTGAGTCATTTCATGGAAGAGAAGAAGGATGCCTTAATTTGAATTTTGGCAGCTATTCAAGTCATCTTATCTGAAGTCCTAAACATCATGGCATTATCCTTACACAACTTACACATTTACGAACCAAATAAATGATTGTCATTTGGGATTAGTTTGCTATGTAGCAGTAAATAATTGAAACATCACTTTTTACTGGATTTTTTTTTGTCTTGTATTTTTTTTTGTTTTAATCATTTTTACTCTCCTTATGATTGATGAGATGTTTTATAAAAAGTTCTCTTTTAGGTTACCTCAAATTCTCTGGGGAGAAAGCATAACATTTTTCAAAATACCCCCAAAAGTAGATATATAAATGGATATTAGGTGTTTGGAATAGGTCTCTGATCTCCACTGCTTTCATACTGCACACTAATTTTACCTTAAGTGAATAATCCTGAAATTGTGTCTTCTTAAGTGCCTGGTTATCTCTTTCTTGTTAGGAAATTAAGAAGTGTAGCCGGCATGTTCAGAGATCAAATAGAGATTAGAAGCAGATGCTTTAGGATTTGTTTCTCTGTTGTGTTAGTAAGTTGATTGTCATAAGCTACTTTAAAACTCAAGATCTCAGAAGAAAACAGGTAAGGTGTGTCCTTTTCATGATGCACACATGTCTTCCCTTGAGCCATTTTATATGTTCCCTCAAACCTCATATCTCTCCTTGTTTCTTGGACAAGTTACTTCACCTCAGGAGCCAAAACTTCTTGCTAATCATGGAGATCTCTGTAATGTGCTCTTCTATTCCAGACTGGTTTGTTCTCCCTCTGTATAGCAAGGAGGCTCTGCTTCCTTTGCTCCCTCATGTGGCCAGAAGGTGTGTCAGTTATTGGGGTTTTACTCTATCCCACCTTATCTACTCACATCCTGTCTCTTTTACCCTCTAAGCTGTAAGAAGGTACCCTCTATGAACTGCAACACCCAGACTTTCTGACCTTCTGAACAGGAGCCAAATTAGGCTGGGGAAAATGAGAAACCTTGGCAGGAAGAGCTTCCTAATGGAAGGCTCCGTAGGAGGTGCTTCATGGACACTGGTAAGCCTAATTCACAAAAGTGAGAGCAGGGAGCACGAGCTCCTGTTCACAATCATTTAGATTTGGAATGAAGCAGTATAAGATGATGATGGTGATGATGATAATAATTTGATTATATTACAGATCTTTGGTGACTTTTCCTTATTCATTATATTATGGAACTTTTGGCCACATTTCCCTGTATTTTATTATAGTAAATGGGACTTATTGTGAAGAATAATCAGAATAAAAATTCCCCTGGCCCTTTAAATCCACTCTGCATGGACATGAAAATGGGAAACGATAAGTAGATATAGAAGGGGAAAGGGGCAAGAGACAGAGACCGAGAGAGAGACTCAAACAGAGAGGAAAATCAAAGAAAAATCCCACTTTCCTTTATGTCCCATAACCAAACCATCAATCATTACAGTTGGGTATATATATATAAGAAAAAACTGAATATAACCATTCCTCATTATCTTCCTTGCTTAACATCACAATCTTCAGTAGATCACTGCAATGGCCTCTTAACAGTTGCCACCGCCTCTTCCTTGGGTACTCCTGTTCTTCATCTCCATTTAGGAGACAAGGAACTTCACAAAGCTCAACAGCATAATGTCATTCCTATGCTTCAAGTGCTCCAGTTTCTCCCCATCACACATAGAACAAAACCCCAACTCCTTACATGACCTAAAGAGGATGCTATATGAATCACAACTTTTTGACTTTCATCTTTCCTCTCCTGTTTTTCAGTTTTGCTCCAGTCTCACTGGCCTTTATCCTAGCAATCAAGACATAAATCTGGACCCTGTTTGAGGCATTTGCATTGTCTCTTCCTTATTCATGGAAGGTTCTTCAAGACAGATGTTTATACAGGATGAGGCAGTGATATGAAAAAATAACCTTTGGTTCAGGATGACCAACTGACCACCCCTGGGAGTTCAAGTGCCCTCACAGTAAAAGAAAAAATATATCTTTAAAATATACCTAAAGACAATTAACGTTCCTAAATCTTAGTCTCCCCCTGCCACCACATCACTTTTCACTTGAATAAAACCAACTTCCTCCCTTTGTTCCAGGTGCCAGCCTGACACTTTCCTGTCTGCTGTGTCTCCTCTCTCAAAGAGAAACCATAATAAATAACAGTCTTGCCTGTTCTCTCCCCTGACTTGTTTTCATTTCTACTGTTACCAAGTCAAATTTCCAGCATCACTAGGAAAAGAAAGAATATTTTACTGTAACTTCAAGAATACTCAAGGATGGGGATGAAAACTGGGGAAAACAATGGTATTACTGATATAAAAGATGACTATAATAGTAACAGCATTAGTCTCAAATACTTGCTCACCTAGAAAAGTTATTTTACAACATAGAACAAAGTACAGGCAAATGAGAACAGGAAGCAAAGGAAAGAGTTGAGGATCCTATGGTTACAAAGAAATCAGAAAACCAATTTTCTTTTCCTATTTTCCCAATTTTCACATGCAAATGAAATCTCCTAAAACACCCGCCTACCCATCCAAGACACACAACTAATACAAACATAAATGTCTTAATTTTTCTGTTTCACTATAACTGCTCACAATTCATGTACTTTCTCCCTCTTTTGGGAAACAACATCTATCCTTCTTACTATGTTCCCACAAGGTTTTTTAATTACTTAAATTCTCCTGTTTATTGGCACACAGTGGTGAGAAGGGAGTTACATTGGATCCAATTAAAAGAACTGACATTAATTATGTTAGTTATATAGTGACAATGTATCACTATGAAGACAAAACTTATTCTATATTACAAATATGTGTTCATGATATGACCACCAGGGAGTGACTGATTAACCTAACTAAGATATAGGGAGCAGTACAAATGGAGAATTTCACTATTTGTTTTACTTGGACAAGGATGACTAAAGATATCTGTCATAGAACTAAAAGTCAAGAATTGTCTTTGTCAGTTCCAAAATCAAAACAAGAGGCATAGACTTGGTCCCATTTGGTTACAGAAAAAATCATATAGGAATTGAGTTAGCTTCTATTCACAAAGTTACCAGGAAACAAGCTGAATTTGAGTGGAGATTTATGTCACACCAGGCTTTCTTGGAAGTTCCAGGACCAAGACCAAATTGGGTTCTTTGCAACCTTGTAGGTACCTTGTGCTAATGACACTGGAAATATTGGTTAGGCGCCACCATACTAACTGGAGCATTTGACAGAAGCCCATGAATGCCATCCAGTGCATTTATCACTGGAAAGAACTGTTAGCGTTTTACTGAGTTTTAACTTCTTTTATTGTGGGAAAAGCATGAAATATTCTGACATCTAAAATTTATATATATATATTCATCTATATCTCCTAGGTTATGACAGACCATAATTCCAACAGGGCAGAAAATGCATGGAAGAATCCTGTCATTAATTGGTATTTTTATATTCAAGAACACACAATGACAGAAACTAATGGGGATGCCCATTGCACACATGAACAGGTGGCTTCCCTGCCTTTGGTCCTTTTGTTTTATTCCTTTGAGAGTTCCTAACCCCCTCAAAATAGACTACTATCTTTGATTAGTGTTCAGAGGGAAAATTTAAATTCAAAGCATAGTTTATAGTTGGTAGATAAATGGTGGAGAGCCTGAAGAGTAGTCCAAGTAGGAAAGTTGGGCATTGTACTTTGGCTGGAGTAGGAAGAAAAAAACCCACTCAATGAACATAACTAAGAATGACGTTCCTATAGGGTCAGAAGAATAAAATTATAATGATAGTTGGTTATAAATGTGTGGTAATGGGTTTTTATCAATTCTTTTGAATTAGTCAATAGAGAAATAAAACAGATTTTAAGTTTATATGGACAAGGATGAGAATACCTGTTCATTAATTTATGAAAAAAGTATTTTAGGATTTCGATTGGCATTGCACTCAATACATAATTAAATACATATTTTGATAAAATATTCACCTTCCAATCCACAAACAAGTTATATCTTTGCATTTATTTAAAACTTTCACATCTCCTTGCAATTTTTTATGATAAATTAGGGTTCAGAAATAGACTGATACTTTTATAGTCAATCTGTGACAAAACTGTCCACTGATTTAGCTAGGAAAAAGATAATGCTTTTAAGAAATGCTGTCAGATAGCTGGTTATCTTTGTAGGTAGTGTGAGTCCTAAATCTTTTCTCATGCCAAAAGCAAAGATTAACAGAAAATAGTCCACAGACCTAAACATAATACCTAAAATTATTGAATTTTGAAGAAAAGGTATCAAAAAATCTTATGACATTAAGGCAATAGTTTATTAAACAGGACATAAAACATAAACTATAAAAGAAAAATATTGTAGAATGAAGTTTACCAGAATGAAAATGTAATTGTTAGAAAAATTTAGTTAGGAAAAGAAATATCAACCTACAGATCAAGAGAAAATTTTTCCAAAACATGTATCTGACCAAAACCAGTACTAGAATATATATTAAAAAAAAAAAACCCAAAAACTTAAAATTAGGAAAAGAAAAAAGAAAACATGTAGATTTGGACAGATATTTCACTAAGAAGATATAAAAATATTCAATAGAGATAACAATATTTAACTATGATGTAAATTAAAACTACAGTAAGAAATTATTATGCATCCAAATAACTAACAATACCAATTCTGACCAGTAAGTGGAGCAATTGAAATTCATATACATTGCTAGTCAATGCAAAGTGGCATAGTCACTTTAGAAAACAGGATGACAGTATTTTATAAAGGTAAAACTACATTTACAATATGATCTAGCCATTATTCTTCTAGGTATTAACCCAAAATAAATTTAAACACATATGTCTACATAATGATGTGTACTCAAATGAGCTTAACAATACCATATGTAATAACCCCCAAATGGAACAACTTTGATGCCCACTAACTGATGAATGAGTAAAGAAATTAGGATATATTATACTACGTTTAAGGGTTTTTAATACAGTAATAGCTCAATGGAATAGAATTTGTTTTCCAGCTTTTCTTCCTTGAAAGGCCCTTGGTCCACTATTAGAGATACCTAGATATTCAAGAACAGTGCCCATCTTATAAACTATTTCAGAGGAGGAAGAAAATGGGACTGGAAGAGTCAACCAATTAACTTTATAAAGCCATTTATCATCTTGCCAAAATAGGACAAGGATATTATAAGGAAGAGAAAATATAAACAAAACTGACTCATGAGATGCAAAAATTCTAAATAATTCATTAGCAAATTAAATCCAACTATGCATAAAGTAGAAAAGACATGAACTTATTCTCAAGGAGTTTATGATCCAGAGATAAGTGGCAACAATTTGTGACAGTAAGTGGCATGGAAGTTATGAAGTGGAAAATTTAGAGAGAATATAACTGGGGTTATATTCTCTAAAGTAGAGAGAATATAACTGGTTAGTCATTAAATAATTATTATAGGGAAGCTGCCTTTGAACAGGCCTTGGAGAGACAAGATAGGGAGTTAGAAATTCTTTTCTCAGTATATTACATAGGGTTTACTCCTCAACTCTGTACTTACCATGTTTGAAATTCATTATTTACTTGCATATTAGTTTCCTTACCTCTGCCGTAGAAGGTGTGGTTAGTGTGAACTATAGTCAATTCATTTGTCATATATTTCCTGTGACTTCAGCATAGAGCATCACACTTAGTAGATGCTAAGTAAAGATCTGTTGAAATCTTTAGAAAAGAGCTATTTACTCTAACCACCCCCTCTCGGTGGAAGTGTCCTTTGAAGAGAAAACAGAAAGGAAAGAAGCAAAAGGATGCTGGAAAAAGGAGATTTGAGATACCCTAGTTATCTCTGCATGTAAGGCCTGGAGGCCCAGAGACAAAATGGTACTGAGATGGGATGAATGTTCAGATAGTGATAAGAGAAAAACAGAAGGAGTAACTTTAGGAGAAATGAAAGTTCATCTCCACAAATCTGACCTTCATCTCTGCCTCTAGAGAGAGGCTGTCTGTAGTATTCCCCTCTCCTTTCTTGTCCAGGTGACTAGTCTGAGAAGCTGGAGGAAAGACATGGGAATAAGATGTGAAAGATGTCCTAAGGAGAGGCAATCTGGTCACAGAACTCTAACACTTAAGTGATTCTCTTTTATAAACTCCACCCAAACTCATCATCATCCAATACCATAATAAGTTGCACAGCAAAAATCCAAAGCTCTTTCAAGCACTGGTAAGGTATAGCCAATATTGCCTATACAAAGATCCTAACTAAACATAAAGTTGACATAAAAGGAAAATATTAGCAGCCATAATGCAAATGCAAGTGAGTTGATGTTAAGTTATCTATGGTGTAGATGGCAGGGAAACATTGGAGAAGTATGGGGAAGCAAAAGTTTTAGATATCTGAACCTGAATGATGTAGCTTATTGTGTGGCAAAAATACTGTCTTTCATCTATAAGGAAATTGTTTCAGGCAATGACTGACACCAGCAGTTGCTAAGTGTCACAAGTAACCTTGTACATGCTTTCTTGGGTGCATTTTATACCTGGAAAAGTATTTTATTTTCACAGACAGCACAGGAGGACATCAGCTCCATGAGGAAAGCATCCCAGTGGTCACACCAGTCCTTCTCACATTGGCAGACAGAGGCCTTTACTGCGGATCCTTCTGAGGACCTGAGAACCTCTGGGACCCATAAGCTGAGGCTGGAGCTAAAGCTGGAGTGGCAGCCTGGGCCTGGGTTTTGTTTGAGCCTTGGCCTTTCCCTAGCAGAGCCTGAGACCGTGGCAATGCTGACATGAGCAAGCTTCCCAGCCTTGGGGTGGGCAACGCAGGAAGGTCAAATGATCTTGTGGGTGATACTTTTTGGAATCTTGGACTTTGTTGGGGTCTCATCTCCTGAGGTCATGGAAAGTGCACCCTGAAGAATCTGCACATGGAGTTCCAGTTTATTAGTCACAGCCGAGGAGGCTGGAATGCTGGACACAGCAGGATAGCAATAAATCCTCACCTTAGGCTAATTCTGGTGGGGCAGGATGACTCTAAGGAGAAAAGGCTCCAACTATATCACCTGCTACATACTTTAGGTGTATATTTCCTGACATGTTATGAGAACATATCCTGTTTTGTCACTGGGGAAAATGTTTTTCTTAGTACAAGTAAATAAGTCAATTGCTTCAATATGTTAACTCATAATAGCTAAACTATGGAACCAAACTAGGTGTCCTTCAACAGATGAATGGATAAAGCAAATGTGGTATATATACACAATGGAATATTACTCAGCCTTAAAGAAGAATGAAATGCTGGCATTTGCAGGTAAATGGATGAAATTGGAGAATATTATGCTAAGGGAAATAAGTAAATCCCCCAAAACCAAATGTCAAATGTTTTCTCTGATATGTGGATGCTAATTCACAATAAGAGTGGGGGCGGGGTAAGGAAGAATAGAATTACTTTGGATTAGGCAAAGGGGAGTAAAGGGAGGAGGGATGAAGGTAGGAAGGACAGCAGAATGAACTGAACATTATTACCCTATGTTTATGTATGACTACATGATCAGTGTGATTTTACATTATGTACAACCAGAAAAATGAGAAGTTATGCTCCACTTAAATATGATGTGTCAAAGTGCATTGTACTATCATGTGTCCAGCATTCCAGCCTCCTAGAACAAGTAAAAGAAAAAAGATTAACCTCACACTGCTCTATGAAATATGTGCTATGCAAGATCAAAGTAGTCTGCAGCTCTGCAGGCTCCTCAGCTCTCCATAATAAACAAATGTCATTTTAAGACTCAGAGTCTTTGTGCATAATCGCAGAACCAAATGCTCAGCAGTAGCTCATTTGTGGCAGGAATTAAACTCCATTAGCCTTACCAGAGCCTTTAGAGCACATGCACTTATGGCCTTGGCATTGTGTGTCTGCATCTTTTTCAGACCCTTGTGCTTCTTGGCAAAACTCACGTTTCATAGGAACCTGCTGCCTCTGCTGTTAAGAGATTCATGTCTTTATATCAGGGATCTCTTGATGCCATTCTCTGTAGCATGGTTTCTGAAGAGCATCCAGGACTGGGAGAGTTGGCTCTGACCACCAGTCATCTTCACTATCTTGCACACATTTCGTGTGTAACCTAAGGGGCGTGCTAAACAGCCAAAGTAACTGAAAGATATCTTTTGTTCTTATTCTCTTATCCTTTTGAATGTTCCATAAATCTTGTGAATAGAAGAGATTATGAGCTTCATGTTTGCCAGCCCTCTCAGATTTATTCCTGAAACGGACTCAAGGTGCTGACACTAAAGCCTGTGCTCTTTCTAGTTGAGTGCACTAACTCTGGGCTGGGAAGGAAGGAGGACACTGGAATTCAGCACTATTATGTGGAAATCTAATTTCATAATAATTTTTATGTGTGACTACTAACAAGTTTTGGAAGTTTTTTTCACCTCTCTTTCCTCTGTTCCTCACATGTTTATGAGGAATAATTTGTGCTTTCTCCCTTGAAAATAACAGGAAATTCAAATCACACAGTCCTCTGCTCTCCTACAGGGACTCCCACAAGCCCCACTTCTACCCACAATGAAAACCCATTTCCTTGACCTGTTTATATGTTTCAGACCTATTTAAGAAGCCAGGTGTCCATGGAAGCTTAAAGTTTATCTTAAAGTAAATATAGATATATGTCTAAAGAGAGAGCTCTAATATCCCTGATATTTTTAGTAACGTATTTGAATTATCAATATTGATGATGCTCAGTGTAGTATTTCCATACATGCACACAAAGTGCACTGATCAAATCCAATCTCCCTCTTTCAACCCTCCCTACTACTCTTGCCCCTTTCTCATCCCTATTAATCACTATTTTACCTTTAGGTGAACTTTGTTTAGTTTCCACATATGGGAGAGAAAATGGAGTACTTAGCATGATGCCCTCCAGTTCCATCATTTTTCCAAATGACAAGATTTCATTCTTCTTTATCCCAAATAATATTCCGTTGTGTATATGATGCATGCTTTCTTTGTGTTGATCTTTCTTTGTGTTGAATAAAGCCACAATAAACATGGGCATATTGGTAACTCTAACATCTTATTATTGTTTGCTTATTTATTTTTGATATTAACCGTGCTAATTGGAGTAAGGTTGTAATCCATTGTATTTTTTTCTGTATCCATCAAATTCACTATTGATATGTAGAAAAGCTACTCATTTGTATGTTTATTTTGTATCTCACTACTGAGTTTATCAGTTCTAATGGTTTTGGGGTGCTGTCTTTTAGTTTTTCTATGAATATCATCTGCAAATGAGAGCAATTTGATTTCTTCCCTTCCTATTTGCATGTTTTGTTTCTTTCTCTTGCCTAATTGTCTGGCTAAAACTTCAAGTACTATATTGAATAAGAGCAGTAAGAGTGGACACTCTTGTTTCTGAGCTTAAAGGATATTCTTTAAGTTTTCTCCCATTCATTATGAGGTTGGCTGTGGGTTTGTCATACATGGCCTTTCTTATGTTAGGTATATATCAAATTTGTTCAGGGATTTTTGTCATATTGAGGTGGTCATATGATTTCTGTTGTTCGTTTTACTGATGTGATGTGTTTATTGGTTTGCTTATGTTAAACCATTCTTACATGACTGGGATGAAACCAACTTGAACTTGGTGAGTAATCTTTTTGATATGTAGTTGAATTCTATTTGCTAGTTTTTTGTTAAGACGTTTTTGCCCCCATGTTCTTCAGGTATACTGGTCTATAAGTTTCTTTTTTTGTTGTCTTTTTCTGGTTTCATTTTCAGGGTAATGCTGGCCTCACAGAATGAATTTAGGACAGTTTCCTCCCTTTCAATGCTACAGAATACTTTGAGAGGCAATGGTGTTAGTTCTTTAAAACTTGGGCAAAATTCAGCAGTGAAACCATCTGTTCCTGGGCTTTTGATTTTGAGGAGGTATTTTATCACTGATTCAATTTCATTATTTATTATTGGTGTATTCTGGGTTTATATGTTCTCATAGTTCAATTTTGGTAGATCATATCTGTTCAAAAATTTCTTTTACATTTTCCAATTTGTTCATACATAGTTTTCCATAATAAACCCTAATGGTCCTCTGTAATTCTGTGGTATTGTTTATAATGTCTCCTTTTCCATCTCCAATTTTATTTATTTGGGTCATCTTTTATCTTTGGCTAGCCTAGCTAAACATTTGTCAATTTCATTGTTTCAGATAATCAACTCTTTGCTTCCTTCATTTTTGCGTTGGCGTTTAGTCTCTACTTCATGCATTTCTTCTCTAATTCTTGTTGTTTCTTTCCTTCCATTAATGTTGAGTTTGGCTTGTTCATGCTAAGTCCTTGAGATGTGTTGTTAAGTAATTTACTGGAAATCTTTCTATATTGTTTTTTGTTATTGTTACCATTCATTGCTAAAAACTTCCCTTTTAATACTGTTTTTACTTCATCCCACAAATTTTGGTATATATTGGGTTTCCATTTTCCTTTGTTTGAAGAAGCTTTTAAATTTCCCTTCTGAGGGGGCTGGGGTTGTATCTCAGTGGTAGAGCACCTGCCTAACATGTGTGAGGCACTGAGTTCAATCCTCAACATCACATATAAATAAATAAAATAATTGTCCATCAACAATTAAAAAAAATTAAAATAATTTCCCTTCTGACCTTCTGAATGACCCACTGTTCACTTAAAAATGTGTTCTTCTCTGTGCATTTGTATAATGTCTAGAATTTGATTATTGACTTCAAGTTTTATCCCATTGTGACCAGAAAGGATACAAAATATAATTTCAATTTATTTTGAATTTACTAAAACTTGTTTTGTAGCCAAATATAGGGTCCATTCTAGAGAAAGTCTGATGTTTTTGATGAGGAGAATGTGCATTCTGCAGCTACTGGGTAGAATGTTCTGTAATTGTCTGCTAAGTCCATTTGCTCTACAGAATAGTTTAACTCTGGTGTTTCTTTGCTGAGTTTTTATCTGGATAATCAATACTTTAATTCTGGTGGGATATTGAAATCCCCCACTATTATTGTATTTATTTATTTTGCTAAATTGTGTGCTACAATATTAAGTGGATACACATTTGTAATTATTTTACCTTCTTGTTGATCTGACTGCTTGATCATTATATGGTGACCTCCCTTATTTGCTTTTATAGTTTTCATATAAAATCTATTTTGTCAGATGTAAGTATATCTACTTCGGCTCACTTTAGGATTCATTTTGTTTGAAGTATAATTTTCCACCTTCTCACTTTCAGTCTGAGTTTTCACTTATGAAGTTTCTGGTAGGCAATGTGTTAATCGCTTTTGCTTTCATTTATTTTTTATTCCATTCAGCCATTCTGTACATTTTTATTGGACGATTTACTCCTTTTGCATTCAAGGTTATTATTGATATCTCAGGACTCACTTCTGCATTTTGTTGATTTTCTTCTAGTTGTTTTGAATATTGATTTCTGTCTTCTCTTGTTCATGTTTGCATTTTGGTGGTTTAATTATCAGTATTTGATTCTTTTCTATTTGTCTTTTGCCAGTCTATTCTAGTGCTATTTATATTTTCACATGCTTTTATGGTGATGTTTACCTTTCTTTCACTCATGAATGCAGGACTCCCTTAAACATATTTTGTAAGTGTAGTTCGATCATGAGTTCCCTTAAGTCTTTCTTATCTAATAACATCTTTATTTCTGCTTCATTTCTGAAGGATACCCTTGCTATGCATAGAATCTTGGTCGGCAGTTATTTTCTTTCAGGTATTAGAATATATCATTCCATTCTCTCTAGGCTCATAGCATTTCTGCTTTTAGTCTAATGTGGATGGCCTTAAATATAACTTGGCATGTTTTTCTTATAGATTTTAAAATTAGTTTTGTAGCCAGGCACAGTGACACATGCCTGTAATCCCAGGACTTGGATGTTGAGGCAGGAGGATTGCAAGTTCAAAGCCAGCCTCAGCAACTTAGCAAGGCCCTAAGCAACTTAGCAAGACACTGTATATAAATAATATATAAAAAGCAGGTAAGGATAAGGTTCACTGGTTTAGTGTCCTGGGTTCAATCTCTGACACCAAAAAAAAAAAAAAAAAATCTTTCTCTGTCTTGTATTTTTGACAGTTTACTATAATGTGCCATGGTGAAGATATTTTCTGGTAAGGTCTATTTGGGTTCTATAAGCCTGCTTTACATGGATGTCTATGTCTTTCCTCATATTTGTGATCTTTTCTGCTATTATTCCACTGAATAGGTTGTGTCCTTAGCTTTTATCTCCCCACCTTTGACTGTTCCAAAGATGCGCTCGTTTAAAGATATCTGGAAGATCTTGAATGTTTTCTTCATCGCTTATTATTATTATTTTTTGTTCTTTCTTCCTTTCTTTTTTCAAATGAAATATTTCAAAAGACTTATCTTTGGGTTCAGATATTCTTAATTGTGCTTGATCTAGTCTGTTGCTGAGGATTTTATCTGTGTTTCTGTGTATATGTGAATATATATATATATATATATGTGTGTGTATGTGTGTGTGTATATTTTACTTATAGAGCTCTTCATTTCCAAGATTTGTGTTCACTTTTTAAATTTATTTTTGTTTTTTGGGGAGTATCAGGGATTGAACTCAGGAGCACTCAACCACTGAGACACATTCCTAGCACTATTTTGTATTTTATTTAGAGACACGGTCTCATTGATTTTCTTAGCACCTTGCTTTTGCTGAGCCTGGCTTTTAGCTCAAGATCCTCCTGCTTCAGCCTCCCTAGCTGCTGGGATTATGGGCATACATCACTGCACCCAGCTCTTTCTTTTCTTTTAAAAATAATTTTGTTGTGAAACCTATCAGACTCTTTATTTAGCATTTTACTGCATTTATTTTATCACAAATCCACCCATTCACCCATATATCATTTCAATTTATCTATTTATTTATTTGTTTATTTATTTTTATTAGAGATTATAATTATACATAGCATTTACGTTCATTTTGACAAAACCATACATGAAAAGAATATGATTTCAATCCCCACTCCCTCCCCTTTTCCTCCCTTGTTCTCTCTCCTTATTCTTACTCCTCTACTCTTACAATCTTCCTTCTTCTACATATGCATAAAGGTGAATTTCCCTTTTGTACTTTATATAAGGATATAACACAATTTTGTTAAATTTATTCCATATTTCTTCCCCTTTCTCTTTCTTCTTCCCTCACGTTCTCTTCTTCTTCTACTTTACTGATCTTCTTTGTATCTTTATGATATTTGATCCCCTTCCCAACTGCTTCTTTCCTTGTTTTCCTCTGGCTTATTTCATGGATTATTTCATTTAGCATGATTTTTTCCCATTTCTGTCCATTTACTGGAAAATGCCATTATTTTGTTCTCTGTGGTTTGGTTGAATAAAACTCCATTGTGTATATACACCACATTTTAAAAATTCATTCATATTGATGGGCATCTAAGTTGATTATATAATTTAGCTGCTATAGACATTAAGGTAGCTGTATTGATTTTATCTTTGGGATAAATACTGAGGAGTGGGATAGCTAGGTCATGTGGTGTTTCCATTCCTAGTTTTTTGAGAAATCCCCACAATGCTTTCCAGAGTGGTTGTATTAATTTGAATCCCACGAACAATGTAAAAGTGTACCTTTTTTCCCTACATTCTCACCAGCATTTACTATTATTCATGTTATTTATAATTACAATTCTAACTGGTATGAGATGAAATCTTAGTGCAGTTTTGATTTGTATTTATCTAATTACTAAAGATGCTGAACATGTTTTCATATATTTCTTGGCCATTTGTTTTCTTCTTTGGAAAAGTTTCTATTGAGTTATTTTGCCCATTTATAATTGGGCTTTTTTTTCTTGCAATGAGTTTTTTTTTTTTTTCGTTTTGTATATATTCTGAATATCAATCCAATATCAGAAGAGTAGCTGGCAAAAAATTTCTTCCATTTGAATTTAATTCCAAATAGACTTTATAATGTAATCTCCCTGTGGCTTGGGTAGGTTTTGACACAGTATACACTGTCAGAGACTGAGGGTCCCACTTCCTCTGTGGTTCTCCCAAACCATGGGATACTTCTGGTAGTTTAGGCAGATGTCTTGTAGGTAGTGGAGCATGTCGGATGCCATGTTTGTGGTTATGACTTCATATTTGTCAAGATTGTGCTATCTGCAGTGAATGGGAATAACTATGCTGAGGTACATGGTGAGAATCCTCAACAGTTCTGTTATTTTTCTCTGCTGTAGCTATGTGGGAGAATATCCAGGAACAGCTCCCCAGGATCACTCCATACAGCCATAACTTTTAAGGACAAGGTCATTGTCCAAGAGCTTTTCATCTTCTGATTATCAAGGTTAAGTATCCACTAAGGTTTAAGTGGGACTGGGTCATGAGTGGAGTAAGGCACAATTTGCCTTAGCTGAACTAGGTGTGTAGGTGTGTAATTTAGTGGTAGAGTATGTACCCAGTGGCCTTGAAATGTCAGGCTATATTCCCATATGCCATAGAACAAAAATTAAAAAAAAAACAAAGCAAAACAAAAAAATAAAAACTAACCCCAGCTAGCACAAACAATGATAAGTAAGAGTCAATGTGATAGGAATAGGGCAGAAATAGTATAGAATGAACTAAAAGGTTAATAATTGATTAAAATAAAATTAATTACCAGAGAAAAACAGAAAATTAAAGCAACATAAAAATTAGAAAATACCAATAGGGAAAAGAAAGAAAGAAAGCAGGTACATGTAGAAAAGGAAAGCCACATTAAAAAAAATAAAATAAAGAAAAGAAAAAATATTTGAATCTTACAAGGAAGGAGTGGAAAAAAAAACTCTGTGTGTGTGTGTGTGGATGTGTGTGTGTGTAAATATATATGGCACTCCCTGCCCCTAGAACCAAGCCAAGTTTCAAGACATATGTTTATGTGTATATATTTGTGTGTGTATGTATAAGCCAAACAACAAAATCAAAGCATTCTAGTATTGGCTCTGCTGAGGTGTTCAATTCAGCAGGCAAGTGTGGATATTTGCTCCCTGTGAGGACTGGCATTTCCTTGCTTGTCTTATGCAGTCCTTGGAGACAGCACAGGATTGAGATTATTCACCTCTTTCTCTTAACTTTTGTGTTACTCTCCAGATAACCACGATTGGATTAGAATTGCAGTCAGTTGGAATAGCTCTCAACTGCCCTGTTCAATAGTAGGAGCTAGCATAAGCTGTGATGTTCCCTGGAAAGAAATCTTCACTGGAATGATTAGTTCAATGCACTTCAAAGATTGTCCTGATTCCCAGCACTATGGCCTATTTGGGTCACTGGTTTTCTTTGGAAAGCCCAGTGGGTTGGTGTGGCAAAAATCTACAAAATGGGGCTGGTAGGTCCCACATGATCCACACCCAGGACTCTGGCCTTCCAAGCCCAGGTTCTGTTTTAATCATGCCTATGCCTGCTCAGACTCCTGAGCCTCTTCAGCTGGCTGCTTGAGATGACAGTCTTAAAGGAAAAGCAAGTTCTTCTCTGTTCCATGTCACCAACTAGTTTCCCACCGTAAAGAGATTTTAGTGGATTTGTTTCAGTGGTGCTTGCCTCCCCTGAGGGCAAGCCAAGCCTTAAGATATGTATCCACTGAGTAGGCACATTTTTTTTCCTCCAGAAGCAATAAGCTCAGATTCAGCCATATGAAGAAAGCTTCTCATCACAGTACCCATAGTATACAAGAGAAGACGAAAGAACATGTCCAGTGCCGTACTGCTTTGCAGATTCCAGATCATCTGGGTTTGGAATGTCCTGCACTGTTTAAATTTCTGTTCTGGTTCCATCCACTCTGTCTCTCCCTTCTTCTCTGTTACTTCTGCGCTTAAGGTTGCTGCTATGTTACCCATGCTGATGTGTGCTTCCTGCAGGGCACATTTCCTCACTGTGTTCCTCTCTCTAGAGTCTCTGGGCTTTTCCAGGTCTCTGTCAAATGTTGAACCTCAGCATCATATCAGTCACCCACCTTGTAAGAAGCTGCTCTCTTTTTGTTCTCATTCCAAATTACAGAGAAGCAGGTGAATGTGCTGGATGCCTTGAATCCCTTGTTCCTGTGTTTCAAAATAAAAATCAACTGTCAAACTAAGAAGAATATTTTCTGTTTTCTCTTATGTGTTAGTTAGGAAGAAATTGGTTTAGATTTGAATGTTTGGTCAACTTTTAAAAATGCAGATTTCTAAGAATTTTAAACTCCAACAAAAGAAAGAAAGAAAATAGAGAAACAGAGGAAAAACGAAGCAATGCAGACTGCCCCTGCTGATCCACTGACGTAAGCCAGAGCCCAGATCCAGGCCCAGGACGCCCCTGATGACTTGCAGGAGCCCAGGCCCAGGCCCAGGCCCAGCCCCTGCTCAGGAGCCCAGGTTCAGGTCAGGCCCAGGACTGGCTCCACTGACCTGCCCACCCATGCTGGGGCTTAGACCCAGTCCCAGGACCAACCCTGGAGACCTGTGCATGAGCCTAGGACTGGGCCTAGGTCCTTTCCATCCATACAAGAGCTCAGGCCAAGGTCAGGCCCAGGACTGCCCCTACCAATCTGTGTGAGAGCCCAGGCCCAGGATCACCCCTGTGCAGAGTGGATGTCCAAGCCGTGGCTCCCCTTTTACCAACACCTCACCCCCTAGACTGCATCCATCTTGGGACACTGTAGCCATCACTATAGACCTCTCCATGTAATAGCCTCCACCTTGGGACAACAGAGGGAGCCAAGAAGTAGCTACCCTCCACAGCACAGCATGCCACAGCACTATATCTCTGAACAGGCATCCCAAAGCCATTATAAGTCTGACCCTTTCAGCCCAATCTCTGAAAGTAGTTGCATTTATCTTGGCCCACACCAACTGCTAACTTGAGATACCACTGCCACTATCTTTAGTTGCAGCAGCATCTATCTTAGGACACCTGCTGGGGACTGGAAGCAAACACCAAGGTGAGGTACAAGTAATCTGCAGGGTCACTATTAGATCATAGGGTAGAAAGAGCAATAATATCTCAGATCCATACTTCAAGAAAGGAACACACATAATAAACATGAACAAAAAAAGGAAAGAAAGTGCCCCGTACAAACCAACATACTACAATAATAGAATCCATTAACAGTGCTGTTTATGAAATGTCATAGATGGAGTTCAGAATGTACATAATTAAAATGATCTGTGAATTAAAGAATGACCTAAGTCACAAATTATTCACTCCAAAATAGACATAAGAGATCAAATACAGGCAACCATTGATCACACCAACAAAGAGATAAGGGAGCAAATACAGTTAGCAAAAGATTACTTCAAGAAAGAAATAGAGATTCTGAAAAAAAATCAGAAATTCTTAAAATGAAGGAAACAATAACCAAATAAACAAATCAATAGAAAGAATTACTAATGCACTACATCACTTGGAAGACAGAACCTCAGATAATAATGACAAAATATACAGTCTTGAAAATAAAGTTGACCACACAGTGAAGATGGTAAGAAACTATGAACAGAATATCCGAGAATTATGAGATAACATCAGAAGACCAAACCTAAGATTTATTAGGGCAGAGAAAGGCACAGAGTTTGAAACCAAATGAATGCACAATCTCTTCAATGAAGTAATATCAGAAAAATTTCCAAATATGAAGAATAAATTGGAAAATCAAATACAAGAACAAGGACACCAAATGTGCAAAATTTCAACAGATCTACACGAAGGCACATCATAATGAAAATGCCTAGCATAAAGAATAAGGATAGAATTGTAAAGGCCACAAGAGAGAGGAATCAAATTAAATATAGGAGGAAATCAATTCAGATCTAAATAGAGTTTTCAACCCAGACCCTCAAAGCCAGGAGATCCTGGAACAACATAAACCATGCTCTGAAAGAAAATGGATGCCAACCAAGAATCTTATATCCAGCAAAATTAAGCTTCAGAATTATGAGGAAATAAAAATTTTCATGATAAACAAAAGTTAAAAGAATTTACAGCAATTCCATGAGGAGGAAATGGAAATGGACAATGAAAATCTGCAGAGAGAAACTACACTAAAAGAAAAGCCAATCAAAGGAGAAACAAAGTTAAGAACCAAAAATAAAACAAAATGACTGAGAATACAAATCATATTTCAATATAACCCTGAATGTGAATGGCCTAAACTCAGCAATTAAAAGACATAGACTGGAAGATTGGATCAAAAAAAAAAAAAAAGACTCAGCAATATGCTGCCTTCAAGGGACTCATCTCACAGGAAAAGACATACCCAGACTGAAGTTCATGAAAAGGTGGGAAAAACATATCACCCACATGGACCACATAAACAAGCAGGGGTTTCCATCCTCATATCAGATAAAGTGGACTTCAAACCAAAGTTAAGGAAAAGGGATAAAGAAGAACATTTCATACTGTTTAAGGGACTCATACATCAACAAGACAACAATCATAAATATCTATGCCCCAAACAGTGGGGAATCTATGTATATCAAACGAACCCACTTAACTACAAGAATCAAATAGACCTCAACACAATAATACTGGGGGATTTTGACACAACACTCTCACCACTGGATAGAACTTTCAAACAAAAACTAAACAAAGAAATTATAAAGCTCAATTTAAAAAATCAATAATTTAGACTTAACAGACATATATAGAATATTACATCCATCAAGGAGCGAATACACTTTTCTCCCAGCAGCACATGGATTATTCCCCAAAATAGATAATAGATTATTCCACAAAGGAAGTCTTAGCAAATACAAAGAAATAGAGATACTACCCAGCATTCTATCTGACCACAATGGAATAAAATTAGAAATCAATGATAAAATAAAAAATAGAAACTAACACTTGGAAACTAAGTCATACACTATTGAATGATGCATGGATAACGACACTATGAAGGCAGTGCTAAGAGGAAAATTCATTGCATTGAGGTCATTCATTAAAAGAAGAAAAATTCAACAAATAAATAATCTGACACTAAATCTCAAATCCCTAGAAAAAGAGGAACAAACGAACACCAAAAGAAAAAGAAGACAGGAAATAATTAAAATAAGGGCTAAAATCAATAAAATTGAAACAAAAGAAAGAATTTTTTAAAAAATTGACAAAACAAAAAGCTGGTTCTTTGAAAAAATAAATAAATTTGACAAACTCTTAGCCATCCTAATGAAAAGAAAAAGAGATAAAACTCAGATTACTAAAATTCATAATAAAGAAGAAAATATGGGCTGTGGTTGTGGCTCAGTGGTAAGAGTGCTTGCCTTGCATATGTGAGGCACTAGGTTCGATCCTCAGCACCACATAAAATAAATAAATAAAGGTATTGTGTTCATCTACAACTAAAAAACATATTTTAAAAAAAGAAGAAAATATTATGACAGACACTATCGAAATACAGAAGATAATTAGGAACTATTTTGAAAATTTATACTCCAGTACAATAGAAAACCTCCAAGACACTGACGAATTTTGAGAGACATATGCCCTATCCACACTGAACCAGAAAGACATGAACAACTTAAACAGATTAATTTCAAGCAAGGGAACAGAAAACACCATCAAAAGTCTATCAATGAAGAAAAGCCCAGGACCAGACAGATTCTCAGCCAAGTTCTACAAGACCTACAAAGAAGAATTAATACCAATATTCCTCAAATTATTCCATGAAATAGAAAAGAAGGGAACTCTTCCAAATTTATTCTATAAGGATAGTATCATCTTGATACTAAATCAGACTAAGACATATTAAAGAAAGAAAATTTTAGACCAATATCCCTGATGAACATAAATGCAAAAATTCTCAACAAAATTTTGGCAAATAGCATACAAAAGCACATTAAAAAATAGTGCACCATGATCAAGTGGAGTTTATCCCAGAAATGCAAATTGGGTTCAATATACAGAAATCAATAAACATAATCCATCACATAAATAGACTTAAAGATAAGAATCATATGATTACATCAACTAATGTAGAGAAAGTATTTGACAAAATACAACATCCTTTCATGTTCAAAATACTAGAAAAACTAGGGATAGTACGAATATGCCTCAACATTTTGAAAGCTCTCTATGCTAAACCCAAGACCAATATCATCCTAAAAGGAGAAAAATTGGAAGCATTCCCTCTAAAAATGGGAACAAGACAGGGATGCCCCTTTTCACCACTTTTATTCAACATAGTCCTTGAAACTCTAGCCAGAGCAATTAGACAGGTGAAAGAAATTAAAGGAATATGAACAGGAAAAGAAGAACTCAAACTATCATTATTTGCTAATGACATAATTCTATACTTAGAGGATCCAAAAATCTCCACCATAAAACTTCTAGAATTAATAAATGAATTTAGCAAAGTAGCAGGATATAAAATCAACACCCATAAATCAAATATATTTCCATACATCAGTGATGAATCCTCTGAAAAAGAAATTAGGAAAACTACCCCATTCACAATAGCCTCACATAGATTTGCCTGTGTGTCTTCTAATGCATTGGCATTCATGTCTGATTTGGTGCCAATACCATGCTGTTTTTGTAGGTGTGCACTATAATATGAGGTCTGGTATTATGATGCTGGAATCTTCAGCATCAGTTTTCTTGCTCAAGATTGCTTTGGCTATTCTAGATCTCCTATTTCTTCCAAATTAATTTTAGGACATTTTTTCTAGTTCTGTGAAGAAAATCATTGGTATTTTGGTGGGGATGGTATTAACTCTGTACAACATTTTGATAGTATGATCATTTTGGCAAATTTGTTATTCAAGAATGCATTATTAAATTTTCACATTTTTATATTCTAGCTTTCTTTTAATTTATTGATTAATAATTTTATTCCACTGTGGTCAGATCAGATACATTTTATGATTTCCATCTTCTAATTTTTATTGACACTTGTTTTATGGATTACCAAATGGGCTATCCTAGAAAGTGTTCCATGGATAGATTGTGTATACCAAAGAAGAGTGTGTATTCTGATGAAATTGTCAGATTTAGTCAGTTTAGAATGTTGTACATGCTCTGTATTTGTAATCTTATAACTAGTTGTATCCATTATCAAAAGTGGAACATTGAAGGGAAAGCAGAAGTACTGGGGAAGAAAACTGACCAAATGATATTATGTGTATGTATGAGTATGTAACAATGAAGCCCTTGGTTATATAAAATTATAAAGCACAAAAAATAAAAGCAATAAAAATGGAACATTAAAATCTCTTCTTGTTAATATAGGAATATTTCTTCCTTCTATTTTCTCCCAATTTTTGCTTCAAATATTTTAGAGCTCTCTAATTAGATAGGTATATTTTTATCTTATTGTTAGATGATATTTTATCACTATATAATGTCCTTTTTTATCTCTTGAACCAATTGTTTACTGTTTTGTCTGATTTTCATATAGCTACCTTAGCTCTCATTTGGTAGCATTGGCCTGGAATACCTTTTCTTTTGTGTTTTGGCTTACTTTATTTATTTGTCTTTGGATCTACATGAGCCTCCTATAGACAGTGTATAATTATATCCTAATATTTTAAAATATTTTGTCCATTTTGTCAATTTCTACATTTTGATGGAAGAGTTTAATCTCTTTATGTTAATCAATTACCGAAGGCTTATTTCAGTCATTTTGCTACTTTTTTTATATATCTGACCATTTGGTTTCTCATTTCCTAAATAACAATTTTTATGTTAGTCCACATTTTCTTAACTTAATAAAATACCTGAAGCAGTGAACTTCATAAAAAAGAAATGCTTATTTAGCTCAGACTTTTGGAGGCAGAAAATCCAAACAGCATAGCACAGATGCTGTTGAAGGCCAACGTTAGGGCTTCATGAAGGAGCAAGGAGTCATACCTTGAACCAGAGAGCAGAGAGAGAAAGGGCCAACAAAACTCACTTTGTAAAAACACTTTTAAGAGGATTAACTAGGGTTCCATGAAAACTAACATAATCTACTTTGAGGGCATGCCCATAATGACCTAAAGACATCCCATTAGACCACATCCTCTAAAGGTCCAACAGCACCTCTCATTACTACCACCCTAAATACTAAACTTCCAATCCCATGGACACTTGGGGACACCCAAACCCTATTCAAACCATGACAGTTCTTTTACCTCTCCCACAAACCTATCTCCCTTGGAAGCTTCCATTATGTATACAGTGGTATGATTGATGGTGCCCCAGAGGTCTCATAATCTCTCTTTATTGTTCTTCATTTTTCATTATCCAGTTCTCCACACACTGAATAAATTCAATTGACCTCTATTAAAGTTCTTTGGTTCTTTCTTCTGTCTCTTAAATTTGCTGTTGAAACTCTTGTAAATTCTTAATTTAATTTATTGCATGTTAAATTCTGGAATTTCTGTTCTGAGCTTTTTTATAATATTGTATCTCTTTATCAATATTCACTATTTAGGAGACATCATTATCTGATTTCCTTTCCCTCTTTGTTGATGATTTCATTTACCTCTGGAAGCATATTGAAACCAATTGATTTAAAATCTTTGCTGAATGAATACAATGACTTTTAGAACCAACGAATATATTAATTTTTCTGTGAACTGGGCGCACTTTCTTATTTCAACAATTTTTGATTTTTTTGTAGAAAACTGGATATTTTGGAACTATAAATGGGAACTATGGAAATAATATTCTTCATTGTGCTCAGGATTTGTTTCTGATGGTGATTATGGGTTTTCATTGTTTCTTAAGTTTTTTTTCTTTCTTTTTCTTTTTCTTTTTTATTTGAAAACACTGTCTAAGCCTTATGAGGGCTCTGAAGTCTCTGATCCTTTAGCTTGTGCTTACCTCATGTATCACCAGAGTATTTTTTTTCTTTTTAATTATTGGAAAAGAAAAAAGAAACCTCCTCCAGTCTTTGCTTTGGCTCAGTACCAATGCCCAACCAGATCCTTTACCATTCTACCTTGTCTTCCACTTTCTGCTTGTACTCACCTGTTAGAGGTGGAAATTGGGTCTTCTCAGTTATTTTCTGGGTATATATCCTGCTGTGGGAATTACTGTGGCTTTCTAAATTTCTATATATAGGGGTCTGTCAATGTTCTAATTCCTCACCACGTCTCTCTTGCTAGTCTTTTCCCCTGAGTTTTCAGCTCATTTATGTTTTTCTTCATAATCTTTAATAGGCAGCAGCAGAAAGTTTATTGGCCTCTAAGTATTTTCAGGAATATCCTCTGCATAGAAATTTTAATGGCCTGAAAAGGCTCTGACAGTCCACACCACCCCATGGTTGGGTCATATCACTCTGCTGTGACGGGAAGTGACAGCACATGAGGTTTCAATTCAGCATCTACCATACATAGAAATGCAAGGCATCTTTATAAGAGCACCTCTACCTGACCATGATGTGCTATATTTTTTGTGATTGAATCCTAAAGTTGAAACATGTCATGATCCATTCTCAGTGTCAAAAAATAGGCAAGATCTGGGTGTGGTGGTGCTCATCTGTAATTCCAGCATCTCAAGAGGCTAAGGCAGGAGGATGGAGAGTGTTCAAAGCCAACCTCAGCAAAAGTGAGGCACTAAGAAACTCAGTGAGACTTTGTCTCTAAACAAAATACAAATTAGGGCTGGGGATCTGGCTAAATAAATGTTTTCCAAACTTAGAAGTACACTCGGCCAACAGGTATATTAAAAAAAATTCTCCATATCTCTAATGATCAGTGAAATGGGAGTGGTCAGCATGATGGCGGCTTAGATGGTCAGTCTCGCCAGAACCAAAGATTGAAAATGTGGTAATACCATCTCCCAGCCAGCTTTTGGGCATCACTCTACAGCTACCCCCACAGGAAATTTCACTTGAGTGTATAAGCAGTGTATAACCAGACAGCAGCCATTGCCACAGCATGACTTCAGCAGTGGCGGCAGAGAGCAGCTGTGGGCGGCTCAGAGCTCCAGTCCAGGGCTTGCCCCGGCCAGGGACAGCTTCTACATGAGATACCTGGCTCCAGCACCCACCCAACCACACAGGGCCCACAGCAGTGGCTCTCGTGGACCTACAGCCCCAGCCACTGGGGAGCACAAATTCAGGGTAGGAGACGCTCAGAGATGCCTGCAGAGACAGCTCAGCCCAAGGGCGGCCTGGGCCTGCCCCAGTTCCGCTCCAGAGTTCCTGTGGACTGGCAGGAGCCTCAGAGGGCCCAGATCTGCCCAAAGGAACCTCCATGGGTGTCCAACCAACAGGAGGGACTGCTACCTCGAGCCTCTGGGGAGCCCAGACTTGGGGGGCATTGGACAGCAATGCGGAACAAACTTTGGCGGCAATGCAGCATGAATAAGCGTCTTCACCAGCGGCCCAGAATTTCATCCTGTTGTGAAACCCACACCCAGGATACCAGCGGAGAAAGTCCAGCAAGCAACGAACAATGCCACCTACTGGAGGTGAAAGGAACAATATCTGTTTATTTAGATTGAGACTTTTTATTTTTTTTATTTTATTGTTTTTTATTTTCTTCTATTCCTATTTTTTATTTTATCCTTTATCTTTTTCTCCTAATATTTCTATTGTTTAATCTTTTTGTTTTATTTCTCTGCTCTTTCCTTTCTTTCCCTTTCTTTCCCTCTTTTCTCTCTCACTCTTTTCCTACCCTCTAATCCCCAACAGTTGTGAAACCAAATATTTGTTATACAGTGGGATATAGTAGATTGGGATTTTGGAACTGAATACTACAGTGGTACTAGATATTCTTGTATTTCCCACTTGCATATGTTTTATTTTTATTGCTATCATCTCTCCTCGCTGTACCCTTCTTTTCTTCCTCTTTACTGGTCCTCCCCAACTCTCTGTCACTCTTTCTAGTAATAGCTAACTTCTCTTCAATTCCTTTTTCATGCTTTCTAAGATCTAATAACCATATCCTCACTTCCTACTACCCCAATATTCTATCCTTCACCCCACCCTCCAGTGTCCCTAGCCCATCAATAGGAACTATAGACCCTTGTGCAAACTTATTGGTTACATAGTAGATTGTAAAAGAACTCATAATTTGTGTATATTGTGCCTAAACTATAAATGTATTTGGAAGCTGTTAGGAGCTACTTGGTTTGAAACTATATATTGCTTGTATTGTGATCAACCAATATTGGTCGGCCCTTTAAAAGAGTGGTATTGAAAACCTGCAGGGAAACTATACCCATACAGGAGTAAAAACTATAACAACTTGGATCAACAGAGCTAGAAGGAAAGACACACAGACATCATGAAAAAACAAGGGAAGAAAATGACTCAAACAAACCAAGATTCTTCAATATTAGAATCCATGGTCAGTACAGCAGAAGAAATGACAGAACATGAATTCAGGATGTACATAATTAAAATGTTCTGTGACTTAAATAATCATATAAGAGAGCAAGCCCAATCAGCAAAAAATCATTTCAATGAAGTGATACATAGGCAAATACAGGAAGTAAAATATCACTTCGCTAAAGAGATGCATAGGCAAATACAGGAAGTAAAAGGTCACTTCAATAAGGAGACAGAGATTCTGAAAAGGAACCAAACAGAAATCCTTGAAATGAAAGAAATAATAAGCCTAATCAAAAACTCAATGGAGAGCATCACCAACAGATTAGACCACCTGGAAGACAGAACTTCAGAAAATGAAGATAAAATATTTAACCTTGAGAATAGAGTTGATCACCCAGTGAAGATGATAAGAAATCATGAACAAAACATCCAAGATCTATGGGATAACATTAAAAGACCAAACTTAAGAATTTTTGGGATAGAGGAAGGCATAGAATTCCAAACCAAAGGAATGAACAATCTATTCAATGAAATAATATCAGGAAACTTTCCAAATATGAAGAATGAATTGGATAATCAAATTCAAGAGGTGTACAGGACATCAAATGTTCAAAATCACAACAGACCTACACCAAGGCACATCATAATAAAAATGCCTAACATTCAGATCAAGGAGAGAATCTTAAAAGCCACAAGAGAAAGGAATTAGATTATATATAGGGGGAAGCCAATTAGGATCACTACAGACTTCTCAACCCAGACCCTGAGAGCAAGAAAATCATGGCAAAGCATATACCAAGCGCTAAAAGACAGCAGACACCAACCAAGAATCTTATATCCAGCAAAATTGAGTTTTAGATTTGATGATGAAATAAAAACCTTCCAAGATAAACAAAAATTAAAAATATTCATAGCAAGAAATCTGGCACTACAGAACATTGTTGGTAAAATATTCCATAAGAAGGAAATGATAAACAACAATAAAAACCTGCAGAGGGAGGAGCTACACTAAAGGCCAATCAAAGGAGAAACCAAGTCAAGTTAAAAACTAAGAATAAACCAAAATGTCTAGAAATACAAACCATGTCTCCATAGTAACATTGAATGTCAATGGCCTAAACTCAGCAATTAAAAGACACAGACTGGCAGGTTGGATTAAAAAAAAAGACCCAACAATATGCTGCCTCCAAGAGACTCATCTCATGGAAAGAGATACTCACAGATTGAAGGTGAAAGGATGGAAAAAATTTATCACTCACATGGACTGCATAAACAAGCAGGAGTTTCCATCCTCGTATCAGATAAAGTAGACTTCAAACCAAAATTAGTGAAAAAGGATAAAGAAGGTCATTTCATATTGCTTAAGGGAATTATACATCAACAAGACATAACAACCTTACATATCTATGCCATAAACAATGGGGCAGCCATGTTCGTCAAACAAACCCTTCTCAAATTCAAGAACCAAATAGAGCCCAACACAATAGTATTGGGTGACTTTAACACAACTCTCTCACCACTGGACAGATCTTCCAAACAAAAACTAAACAAGGAATCTACAAGACTTAATAGAACAATCAATGATCTAGACTTAAAGGATATATATATAGAATATTCCATCCTTCAACAAGCAAATACACATTTTTCTCAGCAGCTCATGGATCCTTCTCCAAAATAGATCATATGCTATGCAACAAAGCAAGTCTTAGTAAATAAAAAAAATAAATAGAGATACTACCCTGCATTCTATCTGACCATAAGGGACTGAAACTAGAAATTAATGACAGCTTTAAAAGAAGAAGCCACTATAACACTGGAGACACAATAATTTGCTATTGAACAATGCATGGGTAACTGAAGACATCAGGGGAGAGATGAAAAAATTATTGGAGGTAAATGAGAACTCTGATACAACATACCAAAACCTCTGGGACACTATGAAGGCAGTGCTAAGAGGAAAGTTCATTGCATTAAGCTCATATATTCAAAGAGCCAAAAATCAACAAATCAATGATTTGACACTACAACTCAAAGCCCTAGAAAAAGAAGAACAAAGCAACACCAAAAGAAGTAGAATACAGGAAATGATTAGAATTAGAGCTGAAATCAATGAAATTGAAACTCAAGAAACAATTCAAAAAATTGATAAAACAAAAAGCTGGTTCTTCGAAAAAATAAACAAAATTGACAAACCCTTAGCCACCCTAACAGAAAGAAGGAGAGAGAAAACCCAAATTACCAAAATTTGTGATGAAAAAGGAAACATCACGACAGACCCTGCTGAAATACAGAGGATAATCAGAAACTATTTTGAAAACTTATATTCCAGTAAAATAGAAAACCCTGAAGACACCGACAAATTCCTAGACACATATGACCTACCCAAACTGAACCAGGAGGACATTCATGACTTAAACAGATCAATTACATGC
>PVHX01015888.1:0-45086 GCA_004024805.1 Geosciurus inauris
GGGGTACTCGACCACTGAGCCACATCCCCAGCCCTATTTTGTGTTTTATGTAGAGACAGGGTCTCACTGAGTTGCTTAGTTCCTCGCCATTGCTGAGGCTGGCTTTGAACTCACGATTCTCCTGTCTCAGCCTCCCAAAGTGCTGGGATTACAAGCGTGAGCCACCACGCCTGACTTATAGGGTTGTTTTATATGTAGCCCAAACTGACTAATATAAATACCTAAAAATTAATCAAGTGCTCAGTGTTTTCTCCTTGGACACTCTGTTACATATTACTTAGCCCCTTCAAGCAGGGTGCGGTGGTGCATGCCTATAATCCCAGCAGCTCGGCAGGCTGAGGCAAGAGGCTCATGAGTTCAAAGCCAGCCTCAGCAACTTAACAAGACCTTGTCTCAAAATAAAATATAAAAAGGGCTGGGGGTGGGACTCAGTTGTTAAGTGACCCTGGGTTCAATCCCTGGTACCAAAACAAAAGCTTAGCCCCTTCAATACCGGAATTTAATATATGTTGTTTCTTAAGATTTACTTGTTTTGTTAATAGCTGCCTACTCATTGTTTCTCAAATTCTGGTCTTCTCTGACCCCTCACCGTTCATTTTACATCTCTCTCACTCAAGGTATATTTTTATATTTGCTAAAGTTCTATATTCCTGAGGATACTGATATTATAGTGAAGGGATTCTGCTAAAATAATTGAAATCATATATATTGGGAACAACTGACTAGCTTAAATGAGAGAAAATAAAATGTAAAATAAACAAGATTACTACTCAACAAATAGAAAGATGATAGAATTAAACAAACATATCAGTTATTAACTTAAATAAAATTGAACTGATTTCTTCAATTAAAAGGCAAAGATTACCATACTGGACAACAGTAACAACAAAGTCAACTACATACTGCTCCTTGGATATTCACATAAAATATAAAAGGTCGAGGAAAGTTAAAAAAAAAAGTATTGAAAAGATACACAATGTAAACATTATGTAAAAGGTTTGTGTAACTGTATTAAAATCAAACTAGTAGACTTTCAGGCAAAAATCCACAAAATCTTATTACAAATAATATACACTTACATATCTCTCTCATATATTATTAATAATTTTTTATAAAGCTAAGTAGTTAATACAATGTGATATTGGTGAAATAATATACACATAGACAATGAAATAGAATAAAGATTACTGAAAGAGATCCACACATATATGAACACCAGATTTGTGATTTGAATACATCTCCTGAGGAAGAAAAGCAAATTGTAGAGACTACCAGATGGCAGCTTAACTACATGATAAAACCAGATATTAATGAATAATAATGTGTGAGGAATTTACAAAAAGAAAAGTAGTTTGAATTGAATTCTTAATATAGGATGTAAGGAGCATATGCCATGGACATGCCTGGACATGCCGGGGACTCACTGGGTTGCTGGCCATAAGGAACAGCAGCCATTGACTTGCTTAGTCATGCCTGCTTGCAATTGATGGGGGCTGTAAAGGGCACCTAACCATACGCCTACAATTGATAGGGAGCTCAGCCCATGCACATGCGCAAAGAAAGGCATGCAATTACACTATCTTACTGGACATAACCGATGGACATAGGCTTTTACTGGGTGTAACCAATCACCAGGCCACACCACCAACTTGGAACTGCTTTTAAACTGCTCACCCTGCCACATTTTTGGGCTTGGTCCAAGGACATCAGTGAGACCGGCCACCTTGCTGTCCGTCCCTTGATCAGCTCCACCATTCCCTAATGTCCAGCCATTGACTGAAGAGAACCACAAGACAAGGACAATGTCTACTCTTTAGCTAAGAGAAATCACCTGGCATCTGAGGTACTTTGGGGCTCATGGTTGCTCTAGGATTGTGTGAATTAATTGTAATGTCTAGTTGCCCTAGGATTGTGTGAATTGCAGGTAGTGTTTAGTTGCCCTAGGATAGTGTAACTTACCTATAGTGTTTAATTAGTGCACATCAAATGCTAATTGCGGTGCTCCAGCACACCCAACACTTTTTGCATTAATTAATTATATTTGATGATTGCTGTGATTGAACATACACTTGCATTTAAAGACAATCTGCCTCTGAGTTCATTATTAATTACATATGCCACTCGTGACATAGGATTTCTAAATCTAATTGAAAAAAATGTTAAGTATTCCTCTAAAATAAAAGTTTAATTAAAAACCATTTCCCCTCTAAGATCCTAAATTGTCCCATAGCTAAGAAAAGCTCAGCTGAGTTTCAAGAAGGAAATGGTTAAAAATGCAGGCTGATGATCAACATCGCCTTAGAGGTCTGGTAGCACCATGAGGGTCATGAAGTTGAGGTTCAGTGATGAAACATAGGATTCAGGCAAGACCAATATGTACAGTTACACAGTTTATGTACATAAAGATATCCAGCAAGGGAGTCAGTAAGGGCTAAATTCCAATCCTGTGAATCTCAAACCCTAGCTTTTCTTCCCAGAGAGTATAACTTTTTCTAATTCACACAAAAAAATATTATGTAGATTAGTGATAGCTGAAAGGTAAAAATGTGGGGTTTGCTCCGAACCAGAGGCAACACGCTCCACATAGCCAAAGGATCTTTATTCATGGTGGAGGGTCTGTGCAGGTGGGTGCCCAGGAGAAGGAAGGAGGAGAAAAAGGGAAGAAGGGGACGCAGGGCATGGAATTTATAGGGCCCGCTATGAACGTGTGGTGGGCTATGGATTGGTCACTTCAAACTGGCCTGATAGGTGGTTGCAATGGGCTTCTTTGATGTAGTAACCTGAGCGGCCAGGCTTTGTTCTCTCTGGGGGCAGGAAACTCAGGAGAGAAACCGCTGGGGAACTGCCTCTGCTTTAGAGAGGGGAGGGGCAGAAACGGTATGGGAGGGCTGTTTCTACCTTACAATAGCTATGCAATTAGGGTAATTAGCAAGAGTGAGACATGGCCCCACCCCGTGGACACACTGGTAGAGTTTTTGGCATTATTGTGAGAACAAGGCAGCAGCCAGATTGTTAAATTTAGGGCATGAAGTCAGAATGAGAGGAGCAGCCCTGCGTGTCCTCCCAGCTCTCAGATCTCCCTTCTTAATTACTTATCATTATGGACAGATTTGCTCTCAAGTCCTGGGGCAAGGGCAGTGCTGAAGGTAGGATTCAAATGGCTTCAGTACAAATATAAAGCGAAGGGAGAGAATGAAGAATGATCAGAGAAATCATTATGTCATGGTCCAGTTTGCCTCCACTCCCAAACTCCAGATTAATGGACAACAAAACATCTTGCTACTTGCCTGTTGACTATTTCAAATCCATTCTCCAAATCAACGCCATATCGTATCTGCCTCAGCATATCATTTCTTTGCTGAGAACCCTCTGCTGACTCCCCACTACATTATGTGGAATAAATCTAAAAGTGGCTCACAAATGCATACAGGACATGATGAGTTCGTATTTCTTGAACTCTATTCTGTTCTTTTCTCCACATCTCAAGTTATATTCTATAACCACAAACTAAGTGGCTCTGAATTGTCTAAGCAGCTCTACTTTCCTGAAATGCCAAACTTGCTCTTACTTTTTCAAATCGTACCTGATATCCGTTCCCTTTGTGTTTGCATACTACTTGTCTACACCTTCGCAATTCCCTTCAGTGTTGCTCATTCATTCGTAAAGTATTTATATGATATTCACTAAGTCATATTTGCTACACTCAAAGCTGGAGATAGAGAAATTCAAAATAGGTGAAGCCTTTGATGTAGGACTCCTTTCAGTTCAGTTGGGAAATCTAACAATGAAATTACAATCCTATGTCATGACAACTACACCAGCACAAGGTATTACCATTATTTGGTTTTTGCTTTTTCTCCCACTAAAGTGTAAATTCTCTGTTTTATGATCTCTGCATCTCTAATATCTAGTATTTAATATAATATCTGCATCTCTAATATCACATTGTGATAGGTGCTTGTTGAATGATTTTCTGTTCCAAACATATTTAAATTAAACTGTTCTGCCTCCATTAAAGTAATTCCATTGTCTCCTCCTCATGGATTCCTCTTCTTGCTAGTGAGGATAGTATTCTCATTTTCTTATTTTTTTTTTTTTTTTTGGTACTGGGGATTGAACTCAGGGGTACTCGACCACTGAGCCACATCCCCAGCCCTATTTTGTGTTTTATGTAGAGACAGGGTCTCACTGAGTTGCTTGCTTAGCTCCTTGCCATTGCTGAGGCTGGCTTTGAACTCGCGATTCTCTTCTCTCAGCCTCCCTAAGTGCTGGGATTACAGGCTTGAGCCGCCTGTGCCCAGCTAGTATTCTCATTTTCTTTTGATCACGCTGTCTCCTGCTCACAACTCCCTGGGGGCTTTTATAAATTCCTTAGACTAGTTTACAAAGCTTTTTATTTTCTCAGTCCTCATGATCTTACAAGTTCATTTCCTTCCACTGTCTTCTGGAATAGGTGTTTGCTTTTTGGATATACTGCATTTGAGATCCCTATTAAATATGCAAGATGCAATGTGAAGTAGGTAGTTGAATATGAGCCTGAAGTTTATGAGGGATATTGAAAGTAGAATGAAGTGGACTTGTGAGAAGGTAATTTCTTCCTAGTAAAGATTTTCCTTCCTTTTATGCATTAACTTTCTATTGATCATGTATTCTAAGGTTTTATGGAAAGTTTTTTTGGAGGGGAGGATTTCGCAAGCTCCAGTGTTCTCCAAATACTCCTAAAATCAGTGACAAACATAAAAGACCTCTGAACAAATAAGTTCTTTTTTAAGTTACTTCTTAATAATTTGAATCTGGGGAAAATCTAACTATTTTGAAGTAATTACCATCAAATAACCACTGTTTTGAGCGTGGGATATTTGAGGAAAAATTGTCTAAATTATATTTTACTTTCTGATTTTTCTTTTTTGCTAGCATCTAATCTAAGCTATTAATGAGGTAAGAGCAGCTTTTAGTTCTAAAAAGAACACATGCAAAGCACAGATTTGTGATAATTTGAGCTAAAAATAAGGAAAAAAGAATAATGTGCTGATTAAATAAGTATATGACATGGAAGCTGATGCTATTTGTGACCAAGAGAGTCTTCATGATTCAGTAATACAAAGGAAATAAACTTACAACTGTCTTCTTAAGTGTACCCTCAAGATAGGATTTAACAAAGATACTGGTAAATTATTATTATCCTTTGTAAGTATCAAATTATGACAGCATGATTTCAGAGAACCAAACATTCCCTCAAATGCTACATCTTTTTCTAGAAATGTATTTCTGAGTACATTTTTTTCTAGGAAACTGTAATGCACTTAGTTACTGAAGTCGTTCTGGAGGTGGAAGAAGGGCAAGCATAGTCCTCTTGTTCATCACTTTTGGATTTTCAGTCCCCTTTTCACACTTTGTGTATGAGTGACTACATATGGTCCCAGGACACACTGTTAACTTTCCTTATTTTATTTGTGACTTATTTCTTCCCTCTTATTTCTATTTTTTTCTGTCATTTCTTTTCCCCTTAACTGTTATTAGAGTCATAGATAGTTTCAGATATAATAGGAAATTCAGAGTAGTTAGACAGTAAAGAATCAGTGCAGGGGAAATGAGGCCCATCAACAAATCCCTAAGAATTTTAAAAGAAGTTATGTTAATTTTTTATCTTGATAAAATCACCCAATATCAAATTTGTTTAGAGTGAAAATAATATGATTTCTGATCTTAAAACCTAAACTTAAGTTGCCATGCAAGAACTCCTTGCCATTTATGACAAGTGGTGGCTGGGTGTCTGGTTCTGAACAGGATAACTAGTAACTGAACTTTTTCTATAAGGAAAGATCCCTGGCAGGAAACTCTGCTAATTCCTCATCATGCTGGAATATGAAGATCTCTACTCAGCTGGAATCCTCTGTGCCTTAAAACAAAACTTCTGGATGTGCCATGTAGCTACTCCCTCAGAAGACCCTGTCACCTCCCCTTAAAGGCCCTGTCACCTCCTCGTTCCAACTACTCACAAAACACAGATGCCTTTTCTTCCCTCCAGTCCTTAGGGAAAGTCTTTTCCAGATCCAGCAACTTCCTCCTGGCTACTTGATGCAATTTTGGTCTTGGAGTAGGAGTACCAGGAATATTCTACTTTAGAGTTAATATTCTGTCTGTCAAACAACTGTATTTCTCCATTCAAAACATTAAATTGAATAAGCTTAAATTTGTTAATGACATCACAAGCTATGTAATTTAATGCACACTACAGATTTTTGTTAGTTTCTGTATCATGTCTTTCTAAAATGTAACCAACAAATTTTAATCAGGCATGTTTGTAAATTTTCTTAAAAGTCACACAGCATGTTAATGTTCAAATTTTAAAATGCACCTAGAAATATTGGCAATTTACTTTTTGTTGAGTTTGTGCATGGAAAATTTGTGCTATCACTCATATCAAACTCCATTGGTGGAAACAGATATTGCTTATTTCAATGTAATTGGCCAGATGAAATTTAAAAATCTGTTAATGTAATTTTTAGATATGAATTAGCAAAATCTTTTGTTTATATGAATCTAATATAATTATTTTGGGGAACTATTGGCATTTTAACTATATTTCAAATATGATTTTTTAAAATGCAATAAATAAATTTTCTCAGGAAAAATATCCATCACTACAATTTCAAGGAATACCTATATTTTGTTCATTTATAAAGAGAATTACATGTTTCTAAAGGTACATAAGCTCATACTTGTAACAACAGGACTTTTTAGCACTAGAAGGGATAACTTTACACATCTTAAAAACTAAAATTATGAGCCGGGCATGGTGGCACAAGCCTGTAATCCTAGCACTTAGGGAGGCTGAGATAAGAGAATCACGAGTTCAAAGCCAGCCTCAGCAATGGCGAGGCCCTAAGCAACTCAGTGAGACCCTGTCTCTACATAAAACACAAAATAGGGCTGGGGATGTGGTTCAGTGGTCGAGTGTTCCTGAGTTCAATCTCCAGTACCAAAAAAAAGTTCTCTGAAGTATCTGCTTGAATGAAAGTTAAAGACTTTTTTGCAAGTAAAAAAATTAGGTAAGGTAGGCTATGAGACCAATCTCTATATGAATTTTGTAGTCCATGACCTAATGCCCAAAAGGAAGGCTCAGATGATAGATAGGGAAACCAAACTTTCTGAAGATCTGCAGATTGATACCTTCTGCCCTACTCAAGATTGCAAATTGTAAGTAACCTCAGTTCTCAGATCTCTGGAGACCATATTTAAAATTGTGTCAAGCCACTTTGCAGGCTTAGTTTTCTCCATGACCTTTTGGCACACTATAAACTGTACTTATTTATCTTGTTTATTATTTTTCCTCTCTCTTAAGACCCCTGAGAGCAGGCATTTTTCCCTACTTTGCTCATTGTACTATAAACAGTGTCCAGAACAGTGCTTTCACATGGTAGATATGCAGGAAATATCTGCTGGTTGAATGAATAAAGAAGGGAGATAGGAAGTGAATTGAGTTAGAACTTATTTTCTCATAGGTAAGATGCATTCTTTAATCACAGAAGTAAGATGGACTAAGTATTTAAAGATATAACAGAAGCAGCATATTAGAATTAATACTTTTGTGTTCAGAAGGAAAGTATACACCAAGATCTTACATTGTAGTACTTTTAACAAGAATTTGGTTTCTTAGAATAAAAGTCTCATTATTTAAATTTAATATATAAAACTGGATAATTAGACTGGTCATTTTTAAGATGAAATATTACTAATTTGTGTGTAGTGTTAGGACATCTCAGAGAACTTAAGGCTCACCATTCTTAGGGATTAAATCTATGACATTTATAAGAGTTATGTAAATAATCAGACAGGATCTATTGAAGAAAACTGTAGTACTTTGAAAGGAAACCAAGTATATTAAACTTATAAATACAACTTCAAATTGTGAAGGCATTTAACTGTTTAAAGAGTTAACATTATCTAAATGTCTCTTAAAAGTGGTTATTAGCAGTGCATGGTGATGCATACCTACTTGGGAATCTGAGAAGGGAAGATGGCAAGTTTAAGGCCAGTATGGGCAACTCTATATAGTTAGTCTAATTTAGTAGTTCAAATTATGCTATTTATTAGATAGAATTTTTAAAAAGAAAAAAAGTTACTACAATGTAAATATGTTTAAGTTTAAAGAAACAGAAACAATCAGTAGTCTAAATATCTCCTATCAAACATGCATATTCTTTCTCATAAATTATTTTCATCAATTTAAAAAAGTTTCAAAGAGTAGGTAGAATATAACAAATAAACATTGATAAAGAAGTAATGCTATGTTGATTAATGAATAGTTTTAACATACTGAAGAAAGATACAGTTGGAAATCATTAAATTTTCCTCAAATTTCTATGTTTCCCAATTTAATCTGATTTATTAGTGTATCTTTGCATTTCCCATAATACTATAGAAAGATAACAACTGCAATATCTTTGTATTTTTTTCCAAGTCTAAAAATGAAATTTATTTATGTTTCTATACACCTTATAACAGAGCCTAAAGGTAATTTTATGCAATCATTTTAAGCACCACCTGTCACATGAAGTCAGGTATGAAAATTTTACCTTATGGTATCATGTTGACATTCAAAAAATTTTAGATTTTGGAATATTTTTGTTTTTCTTTTTAAGGTGAAGTCCATTTTAGCAACTTTTTTTTTTGCACTTTTAAAATTTGCTCTAATTGGTTGCACATGACAATAGAATGCACTTTGACACATCATACATATATAGAGTATAATTTCTCATTTTTCTGGCTGTACATGATGTAGAATCACACTGATCTTATAGTTATATGTGTACATAGGTTAATAATGTCAGAGAATGCAATATCTTTTTCTAGAAAAAAATAAAATATGATGAAAATACTATAAGCTTAATTTGCCATAGATTTCAGATATACAAGTCTTTGAAAATTATTTTAAGCCCTGTAGGCAAATAATTGCCAGAACCAAAATCAATCTAGTCTGATTTTAACCTTAGCTACTGTGTTACTTGCATTCTGTTCTTTTTAATGTTTTTCTTCAATTAAAATTCTCTCAAAATCAAAGATTATTCCCTTGCTCCACTTGATGTTGGTAAGAAGAATACAGATGGAATATTGTACTCAATTTGAGGTTTAATATTTTCAGAAGAACATTGAAAATCTGGAGAATACATTTTGTTTGCATGTATCCACTCACTCGTGCATATGTCAAATACGTACAGAGAATTTGTATGGGTCAGGGAGCATAAAAGGCATTAATTAAGGGGAGGAGACATCTTCTTTAGGAGTTTGGAATCTATTTAATTCAATTTTGGAAAGTTCACTAATTTTCCCCTGTGATGACCTCCAAATATATAAAAATCATTAAAGTTATTACTAGATTTTATGGAATCATGAAATTGAACAAACTAGCTCTAGAGCTTTAAAGAGAAAACTATCATCGATAGAGCTTGCTTAACCACAGAGAGTTATATTTAATTTCACAGGCTACTTTGCAGTTCTTAGATGCCATAAAATTCTGTTGCTTTAGCCAAAACTGGAGTTTGTAAGGCAAATTACAAAAAAAAAATTTCATGCATATGACACTGACTCCTGGTAAAAATTTAAAGACATCATAAAAACTAAGTGATTTAGATCCCCAGTATTATGGGAGGAGGTGCAAAAGGAAAGTATTCCATGGCTGGGTCAGAGCTTATTTGATACTTTAATTGCTATGGCACCAAAATTTCTGATCACTAAGATACAGAAACTAAACAAATGTTATAACTCCCTATGGTCCTATTGGAAAAGAAAAAAAAAGTATTTTCAGGAATTCTAATTCTAACTTAGAACTAGAAGTTCTGGACAAAAATAAAGTAAAATCTATTTGAAGCTGCAAGAAAGCTGCCAAATGGTAGATTTGTTAAGACCAAAATCCCAGAGAGAGTGGAAGTTTTGAGGGATCTGCAAATTCCAAAGTGACTAGTGAGACTATAAAACTTTATGGACACATGAAGTTCCAGTGACAGAAAACTGGAGTAAACACTGCAAGTTTTATGCTAGGAACCTGAAGGGTCCCACACTAAGAATCAAAAGTAAATCAGAAATAAGGTCCAAATTAGAATCAGTTTAGTTGCAGATAAGATTGAAATGATTTGGGATTCCTAGCACTTCAGTAAAAGAAGCAAAAGTAAAATCTCTTTATAGGAAAATAACATCATCTTGAGATTCAAAATATCTATAATTTCTATATGTAGTTTCTAACATTAAATGGAAAATCCTCAGACATTCTAGAAGACATTAATCAAACACCAAGGGAAAAATAATCAGGAGATCCAGTAATGTAATTATCAGACATAAATTTGTAAATAACTATGATTAATATGTTCATGATGTTAAATAACTGTATAGTCATCTTGGCAAAGAAATGTAAATTACAAAGAACCAAAAGGAAATTTTGCACTGAAATATACAGTAGCCAAGTTAAAGAACTCAGTGAATAAGCTTAACAGGCTGAGCAAAACTGAAGAGAATAAATGAGTTGAAATATAGATTCGAATAAAAAAAATGCCCAGATTGAAGTATGACAAACAAAAAGATAGAAAATATATAAGAGAGATATTTTGAGATTCAAAATATCTATAATTTTTATAATATCTATAAAGAAATATATAACATAACAAAATATATCTATTACATGTGAAGCTGGAGTCCTAGAGAGAGGAGAGAAAGGCCATGGAACAGAATCAACACTTGAAAAGGTAAAGCCTGAGATATTTTTTCCAAAACTGGTTCTGAGGATGAAGAGTTGAGAAAGATCCTTTTGTGAGTTTGGCAGAGGAAGGGGTAGAACAATAATTGTGAAAAATGACCAGATCCCTCTCCATAACAAAGATCCACTTTACAGAAGAAATTACTTAGCAGAGAATTATACTACCAGGGAAAAGGCATTTTACCTCAGCTCCTTCAAGTCCTTCTGCCTCACATAAGGTGGTGGGATGGGGGAAGCTAAGAAACAGTTAAGTAACAGCCCCCAAACACATGTCCACGAAAAGACTGAGATTTATTCACAAAAGATCCCCTCTGCCACACTACCACATACTAACAAGACTCCCTTAAGTAACAGTTGGGTTATTGCTGAAAGAGCTGCCAGAGAGACTCTCTTGGAGGAGTACATCTCAAAACCCAAAGTCAACACGGAAGGGGAAAAGAGGACACAAGAGGAATGGGAAGGCTCTCGCACTTAAGACTGTAGACATTGAACACAGTCAAATTCCTAGCCACAGTGACAAGACACACTGACAACTGGTTTACTGGCCCTATGACCTAATACAACAACATGCCTGGCTTTTAACAAAAGAATTACAAGGTATGCTAAAAGACAAGAAAAATCAGTCTGAAGAGACAAAGCAAGCATCAGAATTAAATTTATATGTGACACAGGTCTTGAAATTATGAGACTGGGAATTTAAAATACTATGATTAATATATTGAAGGCTCTGATGGAAAAATGGACAATATGCAAGACCAAATGGATAAGGTAGGAAGAAAGATGGAAGCAAAGCTCTAAGAAAGAATCAAAAAGATGTGCTGAAAATAAAAAACACTGAAATAGAAACAAAGGGTGCCTTTAATGGGTTTTTCAGTAGATTGGACATGAGAAGATCAATGAGCTTGAAAAGAGATTGATAGAAATGTCTCAAAATGAAATGCCAAGAAGAGAAAGAGCAAATACACAAAACAGAATAGAACACCATTGGAAATTATTTGGGAAAAACAGATTGGTAACATACAATATATGGATTGACCCTGGAGCCCTCATTCCATTTTTAAGTTCTGTATAACAAAGTATCAAGGGGGAAGAATGATGGTTCCATAACACACGCAGAGATATCCCGCCACACACCCAAGTTTAAGTGGGACTTGGTTGATTTATGAATATAATCTGTTTTTAGCTAAAATATCCCTCAAAATATGTACAAGTGTCTTAAAGACAGTACCACAAAATAACGACAATGATGACGACAGCAACCACAAAACCCTAGGTCTAATAGTGATGTTGGTAAAAGCAAGGAGTAACCAGAAGAAAGCTGAGCTGAACACCTCTGTTGCCTCCTGGGCGCCCTTTTCTCAACTCTGTTACAACAGGATGAACCACAGCAGTCTAATCCGGTCTTATGGGGTAAGGCAAAAATGTCCAAAATTATCAAGAAGGCTCTTGAAACATGCGTTCATGTTCATTATCATTCAAAATTTAACTCATTCTAAATGTACGATGTGTATTCTTATATTACGCTCTTGTGGTGCCTCTTTCTCAGTTACCATGGTCATGAAAATTAAGTATCAAAATAAGCTTAGTGGTCTGTAAAAAAAAATGGTAGTCAGAAATGAAAATAGTGCCTGTCTGGATATTTGATAATATTAAAGAATATTTGTTATATTTTTGTATTAATATTTTTGTGGTATATTTAATAAATACATATGTTTAAGAAATACATTGAAATATGTACAGATTAAATTATATGACATCTGGAATTTGTTTCAAAATAATCTAGGGCAGTGGTCAGGGAGTGTGTGAGGGTATAGAAAAACCAAGATGTCTATGACCTGACAGGAACTGAAATGAATGAAAAGTACAGAGGGTTTTTGTTTTAGTATTTGCTCTACTTTTCTATTAAAATTTTACACAATACAACAGGGGAAAACCTTAATATGAAGCTATTAGTCTCATCTTTAGTTTACTGTATCACAGTGTTGACATGGTATTTTCAAAGTAATAAAGCACATTCAGTAGCATTGCTCTCATTAAATTGGTAAGCGGATAGGTATTTTATGTTAACTACCTCAATTTAGCTATTCCACAATGTATACATATCAAAACATGATGTGTATATGATAAATATATACAACATTTATTTATCAATTTAAAAATTGGAAAACAAGCCAGGTGAGGTGCTGCACTATAATCCCAGAGATTCAGGAGGCTAAGGCAGGAGGATCATGAGTTCAAAGCTAGCCTCAGCAATTCTGCAAGACCCTAAGCAACTTAGCAAGACTCTGCCCACCCCCCGCAAAATATGTATATATGTATGTGTATGTGTATGTGTGCGTGTGTGCGTGTGTGTGTGTGTGTGTGTGTATAAATGAGCTGGGGATGTCAGGATGTGGCTCAGTGGTTAAGTGCACCTGGGTTCAATCCTCAGTACAAAGAAAAAAAATTAGAAAACTTCTGTCTAAAGAAATTGTGATATGTAACTCTGCATTGGATTTCAGAACAGAGTTCATTAGCAATCAATTTTTTTATTGCAGTTACAAGTACTTGGAAATTCTAGTATTGCTATGAAAATAACTGTTTCTTTGAACTATATTTGAAAAGTGCTTATGATTAAACATTTTCAAAAATGAAATTACCCTGAATGTGTTCAGAAAAAGCAAAATTGTTTTTTACCACTAATTAAAATTTTTGCATTGTTTTAAAATTTGTATTATGTTAACAGTATGTTCTATTTCACCTGAAGTTTCATTTAAAATTCATCATGTTCTTACAAAGTGAAAAAAAATTAAAAAAATAAAATTTATCATGTTCTCATTTTTACTTTTGTTGTGAATTTTAATTCACTTAATATAATTTTAGTGCAGTATATTCATATAACTAATAAGTAACTGAATCTGCATATTTTGGGGTGCATGCTTCCAAATCATTTTCTGATGAGGGTCACACACATTCAAAAACAAAACAAAACTGAAGATCACTACTCTAAAGAGTTAATTCATTATGAAGTGCAATATAAAGTTCTTGCCAATATCCTATCTGCCTCTATTGAGAAATATTCTAGTGCTGTTTTAAACTCACCACAGTTGTGAGTTTAAAAGAATCTGGCTACGTTGTTAAATTATGTTGCCTGTAGTAAACAACCAAATGAGCAAACATTCTTTAAACTGGCACACTCTGATGGAAGGTGAAACATGGATAAACTACTCTCATATGCAAGCATGATTGGGAAGTACTGAGGAGTTAATCACATGATCCTTGAAAAATGCACAATGCTCTTGTCTGATTTTATCAGAGCACCAGACTTTCTTTGACAAATGGACTGCAGAGCCAATTAGGCCAAAGTACCACTTCCTCATTCCATCATTCAAATATTACCTTTCCAAAGATTCATAAAGTAAATAATCCACTGATTGCCATCATTTAATTCAGTGACCTTGACATGTTTGAATTTAGAATATAGAGGAAAAATAAAGTACTTCCTATAAGAACCTTCCCTCAATCATCAGGAAATCTCAACAAAGCAGAGTGAAAATAATTTTCTCTGATCCAGGAAACAAACCACAAACATCTGTTTTACAGTTTCCCAAATCAGAAGGGTTGACAGCTGTTACATTCTAATTGGCTATTTCATGAAACTATTCAACAATTGATTGACCTCTGTTTAACTTTGATATTGCTTCATTCAAAAGAAAATATATTTTCTTGGAAAAGAAAAATCAATTTTAGTGTCCCCAAGATTGAATTATAGACAGAAAATAGAAATACCAAGATTAGCCCGTAAACTACAATTTTGAAAAAGAAACGTGCTGAATGCATTACCTTTGAATCCACTCTCTGTTAAAGCAGTTCCAATAAAAATTTCAGTGTCTCAATGCCTTCTTCTCTTAAACCTTTGTGCCTGCTATTCCTGTCTCAGTTCAACATAGGTGAGCTGAGTGGGTGGTAGCCCTTCTCACAGCACTGCGCTGGTGGGTTAGAGGATATTTAAGATTAAGCAGAAATTCTGAAGCAGTATTAGCCAAGATAGTTCTGAGATGTGCAGGCTGGATAAAAAGACAACATTTAATAAGGACAAGTAACTAAAGGGTTAAAAGATATGTTGCCCATGAATGCAAAATCTGATGAGATATAACTGGAAAAAAATTACAGGAGGTTGCTAGAAGAATAAAGAGTTAAACAAAGGCTACAGAGTATGATTTGGGTGTAGCAGTTCAGCATGTCTGAGAGTTCTTTTAACTGGATCCTTACCTCTACTTACTGGAGGCTGACATGCAAGGCAGAGTCACTCTCCCCTCTATTCCTTGATTCCTCCGAAGTAGCCACAGATGTGCTTGGTTGGGTGTGTGACTGGGGATAGAAGTAGGTCCTTGGTGTGCTGTTCAAGGCATTGAAGCTGAGTGTCAGGACTGGGCTGGAATAGAATATATGAGGCAATTTTCAAACATTCATAATGTGTCAGTCAAGTTTTCATCATTGTGAAATGCCCAACAAGAACAACTTACAGGAGGAAAAGTTAATTTGGGGCCTACAGTTTCAGAGGACCAGTTCATGGTCAGTGGATTCTGTTGCTCTTCCTCCAGCCATGCTTCACCTGCCTATAGTTATTGTCACGGGAGAAAATCTGTCTCCCGAGAAGGGTTCAAGGAGTTCCAAGAGAGAAGAGGGAATTCAACCTAGAACCAGCAGAGTTCTTAGCATACATGTTGAAAAAGAAATTCAGTACATGTCAGTCAAAGGCACAGACACGTGTTTAATTAAGAAAGTAGACACAAATTTAAGGGAAAATGAGGCCTATCTCAAGTCCAATATTTACAGAGGGTTGTATTAGGGGTTGGACTGGAGCCAGGGTGGAGCTGAACAATTCTGTGCCAGTTTTCCCTGCATGTGTGTATTTTCCTCATTTTACAAGGGTATGGGCCAAATGCCTGTTGCTCAAGATTACAAATATGCTTTCTTCATCTCAATGGCTCATGGATTTTTCCTTTTAGACTCAGTATTTTTCTGTTTTTATCCTAAATTCCTATCTCAGTTACTACCCAATGAGCCATTCAAATTACTAATCCACCAAATGGATTAATTTGCTGAATGGATTACAGCTCTCAAGATCTGATCATTTTAGCTACCTCTGAACATTCTGGTTTTGTGCTCTTCAGGAGACACTTAATATCCAAACCATAATGCAAAGTATAAAGTGAGGAAAATAAGATCAATATACAAAATGGCAGGTTTTAAGCAAGCAATTGATGAGATCATCAACACTGTATCACTGCTGTGAGTCACTTTGCACTAGTTTGTGCCTTTGTTTGAATCATCTGCTCTCAGAGAAGCATGCTTTTCAGTAAAGTTTTGTGGGATTCTTGGCTTTGTTGTAAGGGTGTGCTGCTGTGGGAACTATTCCAGGTTTTGATGGGCAGATGGTCAGGGATGTCTGGAAACTATAACTGTGTTATTGATACTTTGAACATGGACCTGTGCCATGTAATTTAAATAGTTTTATTTTTGTCTTCCACTATTCCATTAAATCTGTCCAATGGTAGCAATCTTTATCTGTGGACACTTGATTCCTCTTATTTTGGTGATCTTTTTTGTGAGGTAGGGTACGTGAAACATATTCTATGGCTTTTGTAAAATAAAATGAAAACTAGACAAATAAAATTAGAGTTAAAACAAAAATACAGGGCCGGGGCTGTGGCTCAGTGGTAGAGCACTTGCCTCACATGCGTGAGTCACTGGGTTCGATCCTCAGCACCACATACAAATAAATAAATAAAATAAAGACGTTGCATCCATCTACAACTAAAAACATATATATTAAAAAAAAAGACAAACTGGTGAGTTGGACATTTGGTTTCTAATACATGGGTCTTTTCGAAAATTAACCAGCTTCCATGGGACATAAAGCCCAAAAGAGACTGACCTCAAAGTTTTGTATCCAACATGGGACACATTTGAAAATCAGTGCTAGACATGATCATACAGGGATGGAAAACATAATAACTAAGATCACAGGACTGTCCATAGCAAACTCTGAAAGGTGCTGACCTTTACAGAAACATTTGACAGTATTTGCAAAGGATGTTAAAGGTTTGAAATGGAACAATCCAATATGGTAGCTGCTGCAGCAGAATAATCTTTTGGGTCTAGATAGATTTGTCCATTCATCCCCTGTATTAGTTGGAATCTTCAGGCCTCATCTGGAGGAACATATGAATTCAAAGTAATTAACATTAGATAAAAGTAGAATTTAGTTTCTCAAATGCCTTAGTCATATTTCAAGTTCTCAATAGTTAATATGGCTAGTGGCTGCTACATTGGGCAATGAATATATAGAGCATTCCCATGATTGGAGAGATTTCAAGCAGCCAACACCAATTTGGAATGTTATCTTTGGAGAATGTTACATTATGTGGGTTATTTGTTTTTGAAGAAGGGGAGTATTGGTATTCACTACTGAAAACTTGTATATATTTTGTTCTTTCTAGTCTCTGGTCAAGAGACAGTTGGATGGGAAAAAGTTTACCTTAATTGTTGATAAAATTGATTAGAGAACCTGGTTTTAAATCTGTAGCAAAATGGATGTTTATGATTAGACAGTCTTGCCTGCCCAGTCACTGTATTGGCTAGGATCTTCATGCTTCCTCTGGGGGACATAAAAAAATATTTACCAGTTGTATAACCTTGGGAAATTCATTAAATATCTGTTTTGATTTAGATGAGATGTTCCCCAAAAGCTCATGTGTAAAACAATGCAGGAAAGCTCAGAGGTGAAATGATTATGAGAACTGTAACTTAATCAGAGGATTAATCCACTAATGTGGATTAACTGTGTGGTAACTGTAGATAGGTAAGTAGGGTGTAGCTAGAGGAAGTAGGTCACTGGAGATATGCCTATGGAGTTTATATTTTGTCCTTGTGAATAGAGCGCTCTCTCTCTCTCTTTGTCTAATTCCTAGTTGCCATGTCCTGAGCTGCTTTTCTCTACCATGACCTTCCACCATGATGATCTACTTCCCCTTGTACCCAGAGCTCTGGGTTTGGCCAACCATGGACTAAAGCTCTTAAACCATGAACCAAAATAAATGTTTCCTTTTCTAAGTTGTTCCTCTCAGGACTTTTGGTCACAACAATGCAAAAATGACCTCTTTAAGCCTCAACTTCCTTAGCTGCAAAATGGGGATAATATTATATTTTGTGGAAAGAAGTTACTAAATTTACACAGTGCTTAGAAGAACAGTACCTGATATGCGCGCATGCACACACACAAACATACACAAATGCTATTTGTTTCTTACTTGTAGGGCATCCAAGTTACAGACAGATATTCAATCTGTTCACATTAGTTTCAGTGGTTCAGCACTTAAACTACTCTTTTACAAAAGATGTAGCTTCATTTTATTTTCAAGCACTAGGCTAGTCTAGGGATGTTACGCTCCCTCACATAGCCACTGGGGCTGAGTTTCTTAAACTTTAATATGCATGCAAATCACATGGGAAATCTCATTAAAAAGCAGATTCTAGAAACAAAGGTCTAGAGGATAAGGCCTAAGATTCTGCATTTGAACATATTTCTATACGAAGCAAAGCTGCTCATTCGCCACAGTATTTTAAGTAGCAAAGCACTGTGAAACAGTGAAAATGGCTTTAAGAAGTTATGGGTCTTTTTTTCTTTTTTGTAAAATTTCTCAATCTTTAGAATACATAGAGATTGGTAAACTCAAACATATATTCTGATGAACTTTATTTTTTAACTTGTTATTTTACATGTTCACTTTGAAATGTGATTTGACCTTTAACTCATAATTTAATTCACTGTAAATGCTCTTTTAATTTTAGTGATCCTGTAAGCTACTCAGTCTTTCAAGGAGTTTTGTTAGATTTAGCCTTAGGCTAAAGACTTCAGGCTAAGTTTAGAAGCTGTTAGAAATAATGCAGTAGATAGACAGGCTCTGAAGTACTGGAGGTAAACTCAGGACATTTTGGAACACTCAAGCCCTTAGAAAAAATACCCATTGTGAAAGAGTGACCTATTTTGAAGCTAGGTATAGGTACGGTTATTCTTATTCTGCAACCCAGAGACCATCCCCACTTCATAAACAAAATATTTTTATCTGCAACTGTAGCTTTCCTTATATAATCAGATTAATTTAAATTGAATGGATAAATGAAATATTCTCTATACCTTTATGTGTAAGGCATCTTCCTTGCTGCACTTGTCCCATAAAGCTCTATTATTTGTTTTCCTTCTTTCATTCTTCTATTCAGAAACCTTTATAGGATTTATTATGATTCTGGGAGCTGAAAAAACAGCTGTGAATTCAGACAAAATTCCTAGCTTCATGAGACTTTAATTTATGAGAAAACAGAGACAATGAAGACGTAAACAAATATAACAACTTGAGGATAAGTACTATTTAAAACGAAACAATGAGTAATTTATGTTAAGTTACCTGCTCAAGGTCAGTTCCACCAACACAATAATGGTAAAACTGAAATTTGAACAGTTATATTTATCTGGAAACTCTAAGCTCTGTTCAATCACTACAATAGTATGCACTATTTCAAATGTAAATTCTTGTTTCACTTGGGAGAAACCATATGCAGCTCACCAGCCCTACTTCCCTTCCCATTGCTGCTGCACTTTCATCTTCTATTGCATTTCTTTCTAGTTATCTCTTGTACATTTACCTTTTTCACTTCTACTATAGTATAAACTCCTTAAAATTAGGATTATGTACATTCAGTCGACTTTATCAGTAGGTTCCACATCATACAATTCAACCAACGAATGCTTGAAAATATTTTTAAAATTTTGTCTACACTGAACATTTTCTTGTCATTTCCTAAAACTTACAATATTATAATAATGTATATACTGTTTACATTGTTTTAGATATTGTAAGTAATCTAGAGATATTTAAAGTATACAGGAATATGGGGAGATGACCAGCATCTCCTTGTGGGGTTCTTCTTCCTGCTGAGGAGGGTGTAAGCTACCTGAGAAATTAAAGTCTAAAACAATTAGTGAAGAACAAAAGACACAGTCAGAATTATACTTTTCAAAAAGTTGGAGTGCCTCATAGTTCCAGTCCATACAGGAGCTGGGTTAGACAAGAGAAAATGGCTCCAGTGGTTTATTTAAGGGGTATATCAAAGGCAAGGATAAAGTTTCAAGGGTAGAGTTTTGCTTACTGATGTCTTTCAGTCAGCAGGTTAATTGGCATCTTGGCAGGTCACTCCCATCTCCCATGCTGGGTGGGACTTTTGGTAGACCTTGAATAGGGATCACAATGAGTCAGGGCAGTCAACCACAGGAAATGCCCCTGGTCATTCCCAGATACCAGATTCTCCTATTCAATTTTCTAGGATGCAGGATAGTCCACACACAGCCTACAGACAGCTCTCTACACAGGAAGATGTGCATAGATGATATATAACTATTATACCATTTTATGTAAGGGACTTGAGGATCCTCAAAGTTTGATATTTGCAGGGCCCTGAGGACCAATTCCCCCTTGGATACTGAAGGGTGACTGATTATATTTGCCTTAAATTTCTGCTAAGGTGCTGCTACTATGGATGGTCCACAATAAATTCTCAATGAATAATTTATAAAATCTTTAGCACAGTCCTTGATAATATATGCATGCTTAGCAAATTGTCCCAATGATTATTACTCAAGTAACTGATACATCAAATTGAAGATCTAATAGGAAACCAGAAAATGCTATCTTCCTCAGTGGTAAGAATTTTTTGCTTGCTCTCCTTACAATCTGAACTAAAGGTTTCTCTGGAAACACAGAGATTAAAGGTTTCCCAGGTTAGTGTTGAAGCCACCATTAGACAGGCAGTCAGTGTAGATGGGTAAATCGAATCAGGTCTGATCAAGGAGGCCAATTTGTGTCTGGAAAGTTGGAGAGGGATTGAAATGTTAATGCCTTTAGCGTTTCTCCTTCACCCTTATCAGGATAATCTGCCCTTGCTCCAACCTGTTGCTAAAGTAACCTCATAATTATGCCCTCTTCATCAGCTTTTCACCTTTGGCCATCCTACTGAGCACCTTCTGGACCTAGTTGGGCATCTTCTAGGTCTAGTCATGCATGCAGGAAGGAGAGAGATAAGGGGAAGAGAGCAGGAGAACAAAGGAAGCCTAGGACATATAAAAAGGCAAAACATCGGTACTTCTATGGCCCCCACTTCTCCCCTTCTGGGAGAAGTCTGTTATCCCTTTTTAAAATAAACCCTGCTTTACATGCTTGCCTCAGTGTGCTTCTCTAATGTTCAAACTTCAACATACGAAGGAGTAGAACTCATCACTGGTAACTGGTGGCATCACATTTGGAGGTCTCATGGAGATCTACAACAAGGTAAGCTCCTCTCCATGCACCTCACATCTGTTTGAGGTGCATCTTTCTGTCTCTTTTTTATCTGGAGGATGATTGTGGGCACCATTTGGCTATGGAAATACAGCAGTGCAAGCCACCACACTTTAAGACTCAGGTGTAAGGTTTCCCGGCCTCGGTGGTTCTCAATCACTTGTTCTGTGCAGAGTAGACATGTTGGTTCCTGCCGAAGCATTTCCTACTTTTTCTGTCCAAGCCCAGAGAGTGATTGACGTGAGTACACAGTGTCTCTAGTCCCACTCTACCTTGGATGCGTGGACTTGGGTAAAAGGGCTAGAGCAGCTGCAGAATTCTGGCCTAGGCCACTCTTGAGCAAATTCCAAAGTTTCCTTCTCTGGACCCCACTCCTGACTTCCCTCTGGGGTATCTAGGGTGGCCAGTTGTTTAGCAACACTGAGGGAAAAGACCAATAACAACTCACCTCCACGTGGGCCTCAGAAACTCTCCAACACCCCTCTTCTGCATCTGTTCCTCCAGGGTGCTCTTCTCCCCTCACCAACATTAGCAATCCATACTGGAGGGCTGAAAGAAAGACTTGGGATGATTAGTAAGAAAACACCCAGGTTCCCTTTATTTGCATAGGAAGCCTTTACAAGCCAGTTTAAAATCTCCCATTACTTTTCCTATTTGCAGATATACTCAATATACTTCTAAAAAAAAAAAAAAAAAAAAAAAAGCTGCAAGAGGGAGGCATTCTATTTTAAATAAACTTCTCCCATAAACTCCTTGGGAGGAGGCAGTGAGAGCATTTGTTATGTGCCTAAAAACCAATACATATTCCCCTGCCCTCCAGAGATTCCTCTAGTCCACAAGGCAGGAAAATAGACAAGGAAATGTACAAGGATTCCTCACAATCAAAGTTTATAGTGGTAACAGAGAATAAACAATGCCCTTAAGGCTGAATTCTTCAGGTTCAGGGGTCTCCAGCTCAGGGTAAGCTGGAATCCCTAGCACTTTGCTGAAGAAGGCCAGAAATAACTTTGGCAAAGAAATAACTTTGGCAAGAGAGATGGGTTTTCTGGATTGTAATGAAGCTCAAATTTATGTCCCTAGGAAAATGAACAGTTTTCTCCAACAGAGGAGAAAGCTTAAATTTTCCCTCACTCAGGTGGGAACTTCTCTCTCAACTGTATATTCACCATTAGTCTACATACTGGGAAATTACAGATAATCAGGAAAAGTGCCTGATTTTCATGTGTTGTCAGGCCTAACCTCAATTGCTGCCATGAGAAGGCCTTAAAAATCACCTACTAAGGAAGAAAACTCAAGGGAATCCCCTTCCCCCAACAACTTAAAACCGATAAGAACAAATTTAGGAAGATTTTCAGAAGCTCCAAATAAATATATTGAGATGTTTCAGAAGTTATACCAGGTGTTTGACCTTAACTGGAAAAATATTATGCTATTACTTAGCCAAACTTTAGCCTCCAATGAGAAGGAGGCCACCAAGCAGCTAAACAATTTGGAGTGATATACATCTTGCCCATGCTCCAGTAACACAATCTGGAAGCAAACTTAATTATCCATCTACGGCACAGGCAATTCCCACAAATAATCCTAACTGAGATCCAAATGATGAGCAGAATGCCTGGAAAAAAATTATAGAAGGCCTTCAGGAAAGTCCTGCTATTTTCATGAAAAGACTCAGGTAGACAATAAAAATCCTGAATCCTAAATCCTGAATCCATAGAGGGCCACCTACTTTTAAAGGATAAATTCAGTCACTCCAGACATTCAGAGGCATTTATAAAAACTGGCATATGGCCCTCATCAATCCTTAGTGTTAGGTCAGGTCAGGGTCCAAAATGTCCAATTAGGGGGACCAGTCAGCGGCTGCAGAGCGGAGCTGCCAGCCAGGCGCTGAGGGCACCAGTAGACACACCTGCTGTCAATCAGCGAGTTTTCCTGACCTATCCAGGAAAGACTCTGGCCTTCTATTCCTGCCCCCAAGCCCCCCCCCCCACCTTCCTGACCGGGCCCTTTTGAATTCTCTGTGCATGGAAGCCCCAGCGCCATTCCTCCTGGACACACTTTGATGGACGGGTGGATCCGGCCTGAGAGTGTACATTCCAATAAAGTCTTGCCGAGCGGCTTAATTCATCTCCTTCTGGTCGTCTAGTCTTTACACTTAGGTTTGATCAATCCTGCAGTTTACAACTTCCATTTTTTTTCATAATAGAGATCAGGAGGGAAAAAAAAGGAAAAAAAAATGTAAAGACAGGAAAAGACTGAAGCACTAGTTTTGGCCCCAGGAGGAATAAACTTCCTGGGTGGAAGGAAGGCCAAATTCCTCCACACAGGCCCAACAGAGCCTTAAATCAATTCTAATGGTTCCCGTAACTCTAATCACCATATGAGCCCCAGATATGCTTCTCCTACTTCTCTGTAGGGAACCAAGAGGTCCATTTCCTCTTTGATACTAAGGCCAGCTTTTCTATTCTCACTCTTACCCTAGACCTCTTAGGGATATCTGAACAGCCTATTACCAAAAATTTACTCCCCTCTGAGTTATAGGCAGGCTTTGGAAGCCTTTAAGACATTAAAATAGGTGCTTATTTTGAGCCCCTGTCCTCAGCTTACCAATGGAACAAGATTTAACCTGTTTGTCACTGAGAAAGGAGGAATAACCCTAGGAATGGTCACACAAAAGAATAGGCCTGCTTAACAGCCAACAGCTTATCTCAGGAAGGAGATTCACATAGTAGCTTTGTTCTAAAGATAATGAAAAATAAGGTATCATAATTTTCAACCAAACCTGTCAGATTACCAACAAGACAAAAAAAAAAAAACAGGTTAAGATGCCTCAGGCATGAGGTTTCAGCTCAGAACAACAGTTTCCCCCAGCTTCTTCCAGATCTCAGCCAGGACTTACATTGAAATGTAAATGAAAGAAGCCTGCAAGCACAGTAGGAGACTGATCTGCAGCTCAAGGGGAGAACAAAAAGGAAAAAAATGTTTTTTAATTTGGCTAGCCTGAACCAAAACTGTATGGTAACTTTACTAAAATACTTACCGGCCATATCATTTTTTTCTAGGACTCTTGCTTTTTCTTAAATTCTATATTTTGTTTTGAGCTTATGATTTTAATTCTACACATCTAAGTTAATGTTTTTCTGATCAGTCCTACTTTTATTCAATGATGCAGTTTTTAAACATCTGTAACATTGCAATGGAGATTCATCTACAAAAAGCTACAAGGCCTTTGCTATTGTGTTATGTGTACACCCTTGTTTTGAGAGGACAAGACTGACGCCATTTTGTGACTCTGAGCCTTTGTCCTCAACCCAGCAGCCCCCGCCCAGATCAAAATTTCGACACACTTAATGGCACACTGCTGTGGCGCCAGTGAGTCGTTTTGCAATGTGGGCCAACCAATCGGGAAATTAAGCGTTGGGCCCACCAGAGCCACGCCTTTCAGTCTAAAGGTCAACTGGCCTCATACTGACCACACTCACCCTTACCCAATCCTGTAGCGACAAGACAACTGTTCCCCTGCGCGCTTTCCCTTACCCAATCCTGTAGCTGTCCCCCTGCGCACTTTCCTTACCCAATCATGTAACGCCAAGGCATGTACTCCCCTGCTTGCGATTGTAATCTATAAAAATCCCTGTTCCCCTAGACTTGGGCCCACACTTCCCTACCCGTTGTGTCGGAGAAGGTGTGCGGTCCCTGCTCGAGCTTGCAATAAAGGACCCTTTTGTGATTGCATCGGAATCGGACTCCTGGTGGTCTCTGGTGGCCTCGTGAGTCTGGGCATTACAGTTTGATGTGTTGTATGTCTGTATATGTACACGTCCATATATCATGTACATGATATCAAAATTGGCATATAACGAGTGCTCATCATTTAAAAAATGGATCCAAGTACCTTTTGAAAGATTAAAAATGTGGGGTCCGCTCCGAACCAGAGGCAACATGCTCCACATAGCCAAGGGATCTTTATTCATGGTGAGGGTCTGTGCAGGTAGGTGCCCAGGAGAAGGAAGGAGAGAAAAGGACAGAGGGGATGCGGGGCATGGAATTTATAGGGCCCACTGTGAATGCGTGGTGGGGTATGGATTGGTCACTTCAAAACTGGTGTGATAGATAAGCATTCCTGGTTCAATGGTGACCTTCTCTGATGTAGTAACCTGAGCAGCCAGGCTTTGTTCTCTCCCACGGGAAACAGCTGGGGAACTGCCTCGGCTTTAGAGAGGAGAGGGGCCCAGACGGTTTGGGGAGGGCTCTTTTTACCTTACACCTTTAATTCACATGACTTAAGAAGGTTCAATTTAGATTGGGCAAACAAATAAAAATAAAGATATCTTTAAAATTACATAACTCAAAAGTCTCTAGGTGGTCAAAAAACTAAAATGTTGATGTCTATAAAATGTCTAGTCCACTGTGTTGAGGACTTTTCTTCAACAAGAAAGAGACGGCTAATACTGTTTAATACACTTGACTGATATCTTGGTTTTTACAATAAAAATAAGTACATCAGATTAGACACGTATGGGATTAATCATAAATGTGTTTGTTAGAGACATGTGATTAATTTACAAAGTTAAAATGCTGTTAAATTTAACATCAAGTACTCCTAACTCATTGAATTCCATAGGTTAATATTATTGGTGTTTTCATAAATTGGTAATTTTTTTAAAAAGGGTTTAAAATTGCTTTGTCATAACTAAAAACAAAATTACTAAGTTTTAAAGCCCAATAGGTATAATTCTATATACTTGAGAGAGGCTGACACTTAAGAATCCCAAGTTCAAAGCCAGCCTCAGCAACAGCAAGATGCTAAGCAACTCAGTGAGACCCTGTCTCTAAATGAAAAAACAAAATAGGCCTGGGGATATGGCTCATAGGTCAAGTACCCCAAATTCAATCCCCAGTACCCCCCCCCCCAAATTTCTATATACTTCAGCATTGTGTTTTCATTAAAAGTTAATGTAGGGAGTATATGCCATAGACATTTCTGGATATGCTGGGAACTCACTAAGTTGCTGGCCATAAGGAACAGCAGCCATTGACATGCTTAGTCATGCCTGCTTGCAATCAATAAGGGGCTATAAGTGGAACTAGTCATAGACATTCTTAGCAATGACTGGTTACATTTGATAGACAGCACAGCTCCATGCATATACACAAAGAATATGCTCAGTTACAATTACATTATCTCACTGGACATAACCAATGGACACTGACTTTCACAGGGTATAACCAATCACGAGCTTACACCACCAACTCAGAACTGTATTTAAACTGTTTGTTCTGCCACATTTGGGGTTTCTGCTCCAAGGACATCAGTAAGACTAGCTGCCTTGCTGCCCATCCCTGGATCAACTCCACCATTCCCTGGCAGCCACTGGCTGAAGAGAACCACCAAAGACAACATCTGTTCTTTGGCTAAGTTAGAGTTGTCTGGTAATTTTAGACTTATAAGGATAATAAATTTTATTGGAGATTTATTTATATCATTTAATGTTCTATAACTGGACTTGCGATCTATAAAGTTTTATGTTACATTTTATACTGGGGTAAATTTAAATGTCTTTTTAAGTGAATGAGGGCCTAATCTATTTAAAGGTTAATATTGTGAGACATGAAAACATTTTACTATTTTTCCACACAAAAGGAAAGTTAAAAGCTCTCTCAGCCTTTTTTAAATTCATGTTTTAGATGTAATATCATGTTGTGTTAGCTAACATTCATGTGGACTCAAGAAACAATATATGTAAGCTTTATAAAATGATATTAAAGAAACAAAGACCAATTTCAAAACTGGAACATTTTAAGATTTGTGAGGAGCCTCACTTTTCCTGAGATAAGGCTCTGTCTCCCACCTTACTACATGTTAAAATGACTCCAAAGAAGGCCAGACTTCAGTTCATTTAAAGTTGTATTCTAAAGATTGATTTTGTTGTAAAGATTACTAAGATCTCAAACAGGGGATATAATATATAACTCAGCCAAAATTCAAGATAGCTATTACACAAACTAAATATGTTTTTACTCTGGTTAATTTCATTTTGTATTTTCCTTATAAACTCTATGACTGTTGCCTGTTAATGTTTTGCAGAGGTACTGCTTCAAGAACACACAACACAGGTTATTTTAAGATAGATAAGCCATCAACTACAGGGCACATAGGATAATACAGATCCCAGTTAATAAAGAGGGTAAATGACTGTAAAGTTATAGACGTTAAAGTTAAAGCCCAGGGGCTGGGGTTGTGGCTCAGTGGTAGAGCGCTTGCCTAGCATGTGTGAGGTACTGGGTTTGATTCTCAGCACCACATATAAATAAATAAAATAAAGGTCCATTGGCAACTAAGAAAATATACATAAAAAAAAAAGTTAAAGCCCAGTACCCTTACTTTAAGACTGGGGAGACTGTCTTACAGGGTGTTTAAAATCAAGACTTAAAAATTAAAGTTAGGGCTGGGGTTATGGCGCAGTGGTAGCGTGCTCGCCTAGCATGAGTGAGGCACTGGGTTCAATCCTCATCACCACATAAAAATAAAATAAAGATATTCTGTCTGCCTACAACTAAAAAATAAATGTTTAAAAAGAATTAAAGTTAAATTAAAAGGACCAAGAAAACAAATATTTTGCTCTTGCCCTCTGAGTAGGCCTGAATCCAGGGAACAAGGGAATTTCTCTGGGCGACATAACCTCCTGATCAGGAAGATTAATGAGACCACTGGAGAATGAAAGCCAATTAGTGCCCTTGCTAATGAAGAGGAGGATCTTTGGAGAAGAGAGACATATCGGATGTTTCCAAGGGAAGCCACATGGTCAGTAAGACTTTCACCCATTTTAGCGCAAATGGTACTAGCAGAGCTAAGAAGCTGCTTGCAAGTTCCCCAAGAGTGACTCCCATGAGAACTCAGCTGACTCTTAATAGGAAAAAGTCAGTTTGATCTGCTTCATTTTAAACACCTAGCAAAAACAGTTAAACCAAAACACAGTGCTTCCTGGGCATTTAAAAAATAGTTATATGTAACTTAAGATATTAACTTGTATTAGCCCCCAAGAATAAATAAGACTGGAGGCTAAAAAAAGAGAAGCTCTTAGATATGAATGTCTGATAACTATCAAGAGGAACTGTCAGACACAGAAGTTTTTTGTCAGTTTATGGCCTACAGATCTTCCTAACTTGTTGAGTCATGGGGAATACTGGGACCTCTTTAGCACCCAAAATCCCTCTGGGTTGTCTATACATTAATTTTTCCAAACTGGGATTCAGCTATGACCTTTGCCATAAATGACTGCTCTTTTATTCAACTGAGGTCTGGCCGCAATACCCTCTGGACAATGGCTCAAGATGGCCTCCTCAGGGAACATTTGATTTTAACATTCTCACAGATTTGGGCAACTTTTGTCACAGGATGGATAAGTGGTCAGAAGTCCCTTATGTGAAGTCTTTCTAGGACCTCCGTTCTCACCCCAACCTTTGTTCCACCTGCTCTACTGCTCAGATCCTCCTGGCCCATCATAGCCCTTCTCCTTCTCCTCCTTCACCCAAGGAGTCTTTAAACTCTCAACTTTTCCATCTTCCTTCTCCAACCCAGCAAAGCTCCTCACTGCTCCTCCCCTTCCTCCATCATCTCATCACCCTCCACTTTATCAGGCCCTCCTATCTCTCCCCCTGACTCTTCCCCACAGTCTCCTGGCCCCTCCCTATCTTCTTCTCCTCCCCCTCCTGTACCTCCATCTTCCCATCATACTTCCTCCCTTGTCCTCCCTTCCCCAGTCAGTGCTCACACCCATTCCTGTCTTCCTGTAAACAACTTACAACTCTCTTCTGGTGCACAGCTACTTTGCCCACTCCGTGAGGTCATGGGAGCTGAAGGCATAGTGCATATCCATGTCTCGTTCTTACTCCAAGACCTGACCCAAACTGAGAAGCATTTAGGCTCCTTTTCTGCAGATTCCACCAATTACATGAAAGAATTCAGGCTTACAATCTTATCTGGCATGATGTCTATATTGTTCTCTCATCTTCTCTCACTCCTGATGAAAGGGCTCACATCCAACAGGCAGCCAGGGAGCATGCGGACCAAATCTGCCTGACAGACCCTCCCCTCCCCACAGGGATGGCAGCAGTTCCTGAGGTTGACCCACACTGGGACTACCAAGAGGGTCAGCAAGGCCATAACCACTGCGCTCGGATGATCCAATGCCTCCTGGCAAGCATGCAGGCAGTTTCTAACAAAGTGGTTAATTTTGATAAACTGGCAGAAGTTACCGGATGAAAACCCAGCTTTGTTCCTCAGCCGCCTCATAGAGGCTCTTACCAAATACACAAAGCTAGATACCAATTCTCCCTCTGGGGCTACAGTCCTGGCAACTCATTTTATCTCTCAAATTGGCTCCCAATATAAGAAAAAAGCTCAAACAAGCTGAGGATGGTCCTTAGATCCCTATCCGAGATCTAGTCAAGATGGATTTCAAAGTTTATAATACCAGGGAAGACTTAGCCGAATTGGCCAGGCAGGCATGCTTACAGAAAAAAGTAGCTCTTCTAACCCAGATCTTGGCAGCTTCTCTGCGGCCTATCTTGCCAACTCGACTTCAAAAGGGGCACCAGCCATTGGCCCCACCTGGGGCTTGCTTTAAGTGCAGACATGAAGGTCACTGGGTCACTTGGCAGTGTCCAAACTCACAACTTCCCTCCAGACTGTGTCCCACCTGCAAGCAGGCGAGACAAGAGTGATTGCCTTATGGCTGGCCCTTGCCTGGTGCCTCCATGCGGGGGTATGGCTGACCAGGCAGTCCCTTCCCTAGAACTGCTGGAATTCATGGACAACTGAAGAAACCTGGACTCAAGGACCCCTGTCACCCTCGCTGAGCCCAGGGTACCGCTCCAGGTAGCAGGTAAGTCCACCACCTTCCTAGTGGATGCGGGGGCTACCTATTCTGTTCTGCCTACCCACCCTGGTCTTTTATTTTCATCTCAGATCTTGGCTATAGGAATTGACCGTACACCCTCCTTTCCAAAACAGACAGCCAAACTGGCCTGCACCCTAGAGGGACATCCATTTACTCATTCCTTCTTAGTTATCCCTTCCTGTCCAGTTCCCCTCGTTGGCTGCGACATTCTCTCCCTTTTAGGAACTACCCTACAGATTCTCCCCCAAAAGCCCTCCTCCTTTGGCAGCTTACTTACCTTATCTCACCTTACTACACAAGCTTCTGAGGGAATACGTGGACTGGTATCTCCCGGCCCCATCTCCAATCTCACCTTCGGAGGCACACACTTCTCTTCACCCAGTTGACACAGTCTTGCTCGAGAATTACATCCCCGATCACTCCTTCCTCGCTGGACCAGGCCATACATGGAATAAGACTCTTTGCCCCTAACCAGCAGGAAGAATGCTGCTACTCCATCAGTGAGACTGGGGTCATAGAGCAAAATCTCGATGTCCTTCAGAAGCTAAGCAAAGGACTCAGACATCAGAATCACAAAAATCCTTGATCCACATGGCTAAATTCTTCCATTATCTCCTGGCTATCCCCTATTGTTTTATCCCTCCATATAATAGGTATCCTACTGTTAATGGCTCCTTGCCTCCTCAGGTTTGCTTGTGAGCTTCTCAAAGAAATTGCCAGGGTAACGGTCAACCAGATACTCCTGCTTCCCTATAACCACCTCCCCTCTGACCCCACATTCGAACCTCTACTCTATGATGCCCCCCAATAAGCAGTAAGTAGCCAGACAGGTTCAACACCCTTTATTATCAAAGAGGCCAAAATGTTGGGTCAAGAGATGGCTGCTAGATAAAGGGGGGCTGGGCATCTGAAGTTACCCACGCATGCCAAGACTTCCCTTGCACACCAAACAGTCGACTGCTCACCACTCTGACTCACTGCTCTGATGTCAACCAGTCATCAATGAACACACTGACCTCTGAAATCGGCCCATACCTGTCACTGGGCCTCAGCCAACCAAGAAGAGATGCCTCTTTGTGAGAATTCCCCTCCCTCAACCTACCCATAAAAATGGCCTCTCCCAGTCTTGGGTGTGACTTCCCTGGCCCACACTGGTGGACCGGTGAACCTCGCCTGAGAGTGGAATAAAGCCCAATAAAGCCTTGCTTATACCCCTTTGGCTAATGGTCATGGTCTTTACCACTGATCTGACCTTACACTTATTGGTTAAACCTATGTGAACTTTCATTTCATAAACTTTGACAGAACATTAGATAAGGCTCAGACAAACATATTTAGTTTCAGATGTGTACATATCTCTAGTCACATATATTCAGGTTATTCATAAAAAATCATGCCTGGTCAAAATTGTAGGTTATGTTTCTCTAACAAAAGAAAAATACTAAAGGAAATGGACATCCCACTTTAATATTTTATAGCTCTCAAGCCTTATATAAATTGTTACTCATCAGTGTGAAGTTGTTTTTTTTTTTTGTTATTGTTGTTTTTTTTTTTTTTTTTAACGGGCAAGATAAACAGAGTAGGATATCTGGAAAAGCTGACTCAATTCACATTTTAAACAACTGTCCAGAAGAGAATGAATCTCCATAATCTCCATTAATGTCTTTCTCTTAAGGAGTTATCCCCTTCTCCCTGGGGGCAAGTTATTTCCTCCTAAAATAAAATCTTGGTTAACATAACATTGATTACTTTTCTTGGGGTCCCTTTGGCCTAAAAGGCCTTATTCACTTCTAGGAGACCTCCAGCAGAGAAGGTTCTGTTCTTTTCTTGAAGAAATTGTTACTTTTGGGGTGAGCATGTTATCTGTATATTTAATTTACATAACAAACTTTATCCCAAGAGAGGGGTCAGAAGTCTGGAATATTAAAAACAAAAACAAAAACAAAACAAAACTGTGCCTTAAATCTTTTCCCCTTCCAGTTTGTGCTCAAGGTGTTGGAACACAGGTTATTGGTGTTTGACCAGTCTCCTTTAACATCATCATAATGCCATTGACTTTAAGTGAGTTCCCCACTGTCAATTGTACCCAGAGATTCTCTTTTTATATATGTATGTATCTAGGGCAATCTGTCCAATGAAGGTCATATTGGCCATACACATATTGTTAGGGATCTCTCTCTGCAGAAATCAGCAGAGCAAAGACATAGATGTTTGAATTCATGGAGACTCGAGAAGGCCCAATATTTCAGCTAATGGGCAACAGGTAGGGCTGCACCCAGAAGTGTCCTCTGGCCAAATAGGGCATCTGTCAGATCTTAAGAAGAGGAGAATATTTTGTTCCCAGGTTATAACTTTATTTAATAGTACTGGAACCTATTGCCCCATTTCTTGACTGGCAGCTTTTATTTTTTTTATCCCCCATTAAGATAGGCCAGTTAATCCTCAGACAATGAATGTAATGGGCCCCAGATAAGGTTTTTATTCAAATGTAAAGGCAATGCTATGAGATTAAGCATTCCAGTCCACTCCTTTGTCCCCAGAGTGCTGTGGAAAATGGAAATGGAGGAGAACCCAAATAATGGTTACAAGAAATTCAGACTTAAGGACTAAAAGCATATAGCCAAATGGAAAGTCATAGGCCAAGCCAGTAGATTTTGTACAGCATAGATCCCCAAAATTACTCCCAGTACTTTTAATTTCCGTTCAGCATTGAGTCTAATCAGTGCCTTTATTTTTGTCCTCTGCCATCATCCATGAATTTTATTCTTTGAACCCATGAGATAAGAACCCAGAAAGAAAATCAGTGATATCTACAGCCCACATATATTTAATTTGTCTGCAGAAGCGGCAAATTGAGCCCTGTTCTCAAACGCCAATTTTGCTCTCATGGGCAAAGAGTGGCTGCAAAGCAGAGTAGAGGCCAGGTCCCTTTTGCCCATTACACCTGGCAGCTTTCCTGAGTTTTTTTTTTCCTTTATCTCAGGACTGGTGTCCCTGATCTATAGCAGGATGATTTGTAGTTGCCTGGAGCCAAGCTGAGAAGTGGTGCTCAGAAGGTCAGCACTGGGTTGAAGGGAAAAAAAAAATTTTTTTCTTATTTCTCCTTTAGTGTCCTTCCACGCTCACACGAGAGGCAGCATCCTTTTGTATTCAACTTAATTTTTGACTGTTAAGACTCCTTATTATGTACTCGCATACATGCCTGTACATACAGAATCTTTCACTTATTTTATCTTTGATAGACCAACTCCCAACTGCAAGACTGTACAATAATTCAGAAAACCATTCAAAGACCAGATTGTTACAGTAAACCATCATCTTTTTCTTAGACACTTTTATATCTATGGCTGGCCCATTCAGCCAAGATCTTTCTCAAGAAACAATCTATTCAATCAACACACTATTGCCCATGTCTTAAAAAGGCCAGAGACAGATACAAACAAAAAAACATAATGACATACTAGTGGAGAGGATCCCCCAAACCATGGCCAACAAATGAGATCTGTCTAGATCAGATGGGAAAAAAAAAATCTCCCCAAGTTCTCAACTCCTGCTTAACCGTGATTCCTATGTCAGCGGCTCTACAGATGTTCCCGCAAGGGGACCAGATGCTCCCACAAATGGGAACCAGAAGTATAGAATCTAATGTGTCCATGTGCACCCTTGGGGAAGCTTACCAGATGGCCAAGGTGTTGCTACTTTACTGAATTCAGTTTCCTTTTTCTCAAAGTAGACCAAGAAGGAGCAATCCTTATAGTGCAGGACAGTAAGGCGGGAGTTTCTTGAAGCAAAGGGGCTTCTGTAGCTACTAGGAATGTCCCTCAGTCCCTCCCTTTACTTAAGGAATAGCTCCTCTAGTTCAGTTCCACTTGGAGGCATACTCACCCTGTCTCCTAACTTTCCAGTAGTCAGCTCTCAAAAAGTTCACCTTACATCGTCAGCATATAAGTGCAGTTGTTTGGAGTGCCAGGTTGCCCAAGAAAGCTTGAGTGGGGGCTGCTCTAGGGTCCCACCTGAGGTACCAAAATTTGTAACCCAAAGCTCAGTCCCTGTCCCCAGTGCCAATCAATACCAATTTAACAAGGAGGACACAGTTTTGAGAAAAAGGAAAAAGAAGGTTTACTGCTTTGCTAGCAAAAGGAGAAACACAAGGCACCCCTGTCCCAAAGGCTGTGACTCCCAATCTGGAGGGACAGGGGGGTTTTAAAGGGACTTCAAGGGTTACATTCCAGGTGTGCTATGGTAGGGGGTCCTAGGGCCCCCTGATGGCATGTTATGATTCACTTCTCAGATCCTCAGCAGTCATGTCCCTCTTATAGTGGGTGTGCTCAAGGGCAATTAACTAGGGTAAGAAAATATGACAGTCCCCTTAACCTTGTTAATCCCATCCTTTCTAAGAAGCAGAGTTTACTACAATACGGACATCTACATAACATCAACAACAACAAAATCTTGTTGTTACTGCTATTTTGGGAGTGCTTTGCAGAAAAGAGAAACGGAGTAACTGAAGGTTTCATTTTTTGTTTCTGCACTGGGAATTCAAGCCAGGGACACTTTAACATGAGCTCACATCCCCAGTCTTTATTTTTTGAGACAGGGTCTTGCTAAATTGCTGAGGCTGACTTAGAAATTATGATCCTCTGGCCTCAGTCTCTGCTACCAGCTTTTTTTTTTTTTTTGAGACGTGGGATAAACATGCTTTTTATCTATAGATCCACCAATCTAACTTCATATAACTTCAATGACATTACCAGAAGGGTCTTTTCAGGACATCCTGGTTTAAGTCGGGCATGGTGACATCCACCTGTAATCACAGCGAGTGGGGAGGCTGAGGCAGGAGTGTGCAAAGTTTGAGGCCAGCCTCAGCAATTTGGCAAGGCCCTAAACAATTTGGGGAGATCCCATCTCGAAAAATAAAAAAGGCTGAGGATGTGGCTCAGTGGTGAAGTGCCTGGGTTCAATCCGTAGTTCGGAGTGGGAGGGGAGGACAAAAAAAATCCTGGCTTAAGAGTTTCCTGTATAGGACCTAGCACTCTTTAGGCACCTCTCCTGTTCTATAATCCTGCTTCAAATCGGTGCTCCGAGTAAAACGCGCTCAGACCCAGGTAAAGAAAGTTCTCCTTCCCGGCCTTCTGTATAGGAAGTTCATAAACTGCAAGAAAATCTACGGAGAGCGGCCTACTTCCCAAAGGCCCAATTGGTCCTCCCGCTCTGAGCGCCGTCGCGCCGTCGCGTCACGTTACGTCACACGCTCTCCCGGAAGTGCCTCAGAGTAACGCTGGGGGCGTGTCTCCAGGCTTCTCCGCGTGTGGTTATCTGTGGAACGCGGGAGGTTTGGCTCTGGCGCGGTTGTGTCCGCCGCGGAGGGAGTTTTATTTTCTTTGGCTGGAGAGGTGAACTTGTCCTCAAGCCCGGAACGTGAGGTCCTCTCTGTGTCTGGCGCGACGCGATGGAGGTGGTGGAGGCTGCCGCCGCTCAGCTGGAAACTCTGAAATTCAGTGGCACCGGCTCTGGGGTTGGCCACGGCGCGGAGGTGCAGTCTCTGGACTCATCTTCTGCGTTAGGGTCACCGCCGCCGCTGCAGTCGCATGAGGGGTGCCCAGATATTGGGCAGACCGTGGAGGCTCAGCCTGCCGGGGAGCAACCACCGCAGACCGCCCTGAACGCCAACGCGGGCGGGAGCCCTGCACTCCAGCCTGCGCCAGAACTGCCGCGCTGCGGGGCCTGCGTCGCTGGCCCGGCCGCCACCGGGGTCGCGCAGACCCCGCACTCCTTGGAGATCTCGGACTCGGACTCGGACTCGGATTCAGACTCTGACAGGTGGAGTGCCTACGATCCCAGGAGCTGCGGGGATAGGGCTTGTGTGACCGGCGTGGAGAGCGGCACCTACGAGCCCAGAGGGTGCCGGGGTGGGCTTAGAGGGCGGCGGGCGGCGAGGTAGCTAGTACTCGGGGCGCACGTGTTGACGTGGGGTTTGGACCGCCCATTGCTCATCGCCGTTCACTGCAGTTTGCTTAGTTCTATCTGCGCTCACTATTCTAAATTTGGTAGACAAAAACTTTTTATGTACGGGGAGTATAATTTTTAATTAGAATGTAGAAACCTGTGGTTATTTCTTTTAATTATTCAGTTTGGCATATACCGTTGTGACTAACTTTTGAGTTTTGTGTCAGGTCTGAATTACAGGTTTTTTAAAAGTGTGTGTGTGTGTGAATCAAAGCTAGCGTGCAGTGCTGGTTTTTGGACCAGATGAAATGAGGATCAATAAAAGTGTTATTTTGTGTGTTCTGAAGTTGGTTCTTGGCAATTATGTTAATTTGTAGAATCCTTGTAGGGAGAACAAGTTCATGAAATCAGCTAAACAATTATTTAGTTTTTATGCTTTAAGTGCGTTTTATAAGACAACCCCTTTCTGTGTCTTGTGGGAGAAGACTCCTCCAGTATATAGGTTGTTATTTAAACTTCATTAAACATTATCTACGAATATTTGAATAATTGAGGGGGTGGGTACTGAGGACATACACTGAGGAGAAAAAGAGTTTTCAGGGAAATATCAGCTAAGAGTAGTGGGTATGGAAAAGGATGAAGAATTTGAATGGAGCAAGAAAGAATGAATGGACGAGAAAGGCAAGTAAGCCAATTATAAACAAGGCAGGATATTTTGGCAGTTTTAAGATTATAATCATTTATGGGATTTCAGAGTCCCTGTCACTGGGAAAGTGAAGTAAGTGCTAAGTGCAAGTTTTGAAGGCGGGCATTGAGGTATGTCATCCCAATAAAAGAGGAAAATAATGTTAGCGTGCTACTTATGACCCTTAGTGCATGATGGAAGGGGTACCAAATATTTGAAAAAGTGAAAAGTAGTACAACCATTGGCATGTACTAGTTACACAACATTTTGATTACGTGCACATGGTCTTTAGTTTCAGGTTTTTGGTAACCCAGCATGGTTTTCAAAGAATTATGGTAGAGTACTAATAGACTGTAGTAGCAGTTTGAGAAATGCTGTGGGAACTAGAGGAAGGAAGAAAATTTGGTGAATAGGGAGTGATTTCAGACTAGATAGTATTTGAGTTGAAACTATACAGAGAATTTTTCTGGGTTGAGGGCATTTCAGACAAGGAAAATAGCCCAAACAGTGGTGTATTGTGAAAATGTAAGGGGTTATGGAAGGTTATGAGTTTGTATGCTTGATGTGGGCTCCATGTGAGAAATGGTGGGAGATGGGATTGTAGAGGTTTCCAGGAACCTTATTGCTAAGGGCTCTTAAGAGCTCATGCTAAGGAGCATGACTTTTATCTTGGATACAGTATAGATTTATAGAAAACCTTTTTAATTTTTTTCCCTATATTTTTAATTGGCACATCATAGTTGCACATACTGATGGGATTTTTTGTTACATATTTGTACGTGAACATAATACACTATGATTTGGTCAATATCTCTCCCCAGCACTTTCCCCATTCCACCCCACCTCCCACCCCTTGGTCCCTTTCCTGGACTGATCTTTGATTTTCATGACAGCCCCATTTATTTTTGTTTCCTCTCTAGCTTCTACACATGAGAGAAAACAGTAACCTTCTGAGTTTGACTTTATTTTGTTTATCATAATGGTCTCTAGTTCTATCCATTTTCCTGCAAATGACATAATTTCATTTTTCATTATGGCTGAATGAAACTCCGTTGTGTGTGTGTATACATCACATTTTCTTTATCCATTCATCCGTTGATGGACACCTAGGCTGGTTCCATAGATTGGCTGTATTAAATTGTGCTGCTATAAACATGCAAATGCATGTATCATGGTAGTATGATTAATTCTTAAGGATAAGTAAGGAGAAATGGTATAGCTATGTCATACGGTGATTGAGGAACCTTCATACTGATTTCGATAGTATTTGTACTATTTTACAATATCCCACCAACGGTGTAAAAGTGTTTCTTTTTCTCCACATCCTTTCCAGCATTTATTATTATTTGTGTTCTTGGTAACCGTCATTCTGACCAGTATAAGATAAAATCTCAGTATATTTTTGATTTGCATTTCCCTAATGACCAACAATATTGAACATTTTTTCATATATTTGTTGACCATTTGTATTTGTTCTTTTGAGAAATGTCTATTGAATTTGAATGTATCATTTATTAATTGGGTTATTTGATTTTTTGGTATGAAGTTTCTTGAGCTCTTTATGTATTCTAGATATTAATCCTCTGTCAGAAGAGTACAAAGATTTTCTCCCATTATGTAGGTTCTCTCTTCCCATTTCTAATTGCGTCCCTTGCTGTGCAGAAGCTTTTTAATTTGATGCCATTCCATTTATTAACTCTTGGAATGATTTCCTGAGCTTTAGGAGTCCTACTGAGAAAGTGTTGCCTGTGCCTGTATGCTGGAGTGTTGACCCTATGTTTTCTTCTAGGAGTTGCTTAGTTTCTGTTCTAATTCCTAGGTCTGATCATTTTGAGTTGATTTTTGTGCAGGGTGAGAGATAAGAATTTAATTCCTTATTTTTTACATATGGATAACCAGTTTTCCCAGCATCATTTATTTTAAAAAAACTGTCTTTTCTCCTAATGTATGTTTTGGGCACCTTTGTCAAGGATCAGATGACTAGATATGTGGGTTGGTTTCTGAGTCTTCTGTTCTGTACCATTGGTCTATGTGTCTGTTTTTATGCAGTTGTTACCATAGCTCTGTAGTGTAATTTGAAGTCAGGTATTATGATAACTCTAGCAGTGCTTTTCTGGCTTAGAATTGCTTTTGGCTGTTCTGTGAAGAATGTCATTGACTTTTATCTTAGATATAGTATAAATTTATAGAAAAGCTTTTAAAACTTTTCTATATGGTTGAATATTTTCTTAGTGAAAAATGGAAGAAGCTGGGCACAGTGATGCACGCTTATAATCCCAGCAACTTGGAAGATTGAGAGAGGAGGATCACAAGTTCAAGGCCAGTGTGGGCCACTTGACACCCTGTCTCAAAATAAGAGGGCATAGGGATGCAATTCATGCCCCTGGGTTTAATCCCCAATACACACACACACGACATACACATACACACATTAGTACAAACCAGTATAGCCACCACCTTGATTTAACAGTTATTAACATTTCGTACCTGTTTAATACACTGTGGAACCATTTTAAAATCATTGATAGACATCATGAGACTTTAAATATTTCAGCATGTGTTTTTGAAGGGAAACATTCTCATAAGCACAATAACTGTTATAATCCATAAATATTGTAACATAAAATTAATAATTCCCTCTTATCTAATGTATAATCATAAACAGTTCTTTAAATGCAAGAGCATGAACCGATTAGGATGGAGGGTCATAAAATTGTGAAAATAACAGCAGTGAAATGAAGGGGTAATTAATTATGGGGAGAGGCTATTCAACTATGAGAGAAGACAAGGTTCTCCAGTAGTCTAAAGACAGAAGAAACTCTACTGGCAACTCATCAGTCTGGTCATTGGTGACCAAGAAAGGTGCCATGCCTTGAGTACCCTTCAGGCAGTGACTGTCACTTGCTTAACTGTACTCAGACATGTGACATGTGAAACTACTGCAGTAAAAGGGTCTGGGTTATAGCAGGGATTTTGAAAATGTTATTGTAGAATAAAGACTACTTTCTCAGTACTATAATAAGCTTTGAAATGCTAGCTTTTGAATTCAACTTGGAGTAGGAAGCAGGTTAAATTAGTTGAATGATCTTATTTTAATAGCATTCTAATAATACCAAGTTTTCCACTTTCCCCCCAACAGTGAAACAGATTCAGATAGTTCAAGCTCTTCTTCCTCATCATCTTCCTCCTCATCTTCCTCTTCCTCTCATACATCACTTCCTCCAGTGCTGTCAGATGGAGAGGATGATTTACAAGTTGAGAAAGAAAGTAAGAATTTTCCTCTTAAAACAAAAGATGAATTACTTCTCAATGTAAGTACTTAGATTTGTTAGATTTAATTTTCATGTTTTAAAATACATTATTATAGTACTTATATTGGTTATGTTTGGCCTGTGTCTGTTCCATAAATTTGAAATCTGTTCTCAATGTATTGAGCATGCTTTTGCCATGCTTTGACTTTCTTACATAAAAGTGAGGAATGGTTTGGATAATTTCTGAAGTTGCTTCTGACTTTGACATTTGTTGATTGCTCTTGTTGGGACATCAACTTCATTGTGGTATCTTCTGTTTTTTTTCACTTGTTTTTGAAGATATTTCCATGTGAAGGAGCATCTCAGTGGTAAAGCACTTGGGTAGCATGTGCAAGCCCCTGAGTTTGATCCCCAACACTACCAAAAGAAAAAGAAAAAACAAATACTTCTGATGTGGATTTACAGGCTTGCTTTGTGTTTTGTCCACAAATCTGAAAATTTTTCCTCAATAACAATTGATATTCTATTTAATTGGTTGTTTTTAGAGAAGTAGTAAGCTTTTAAGGATTTCTATTCACTTGAAATTTTAAAGGTTTTTTTAAAATTACAGTTGGAGAAAACTTGTTTATTGTAGAATGGTATATATTGGTGCTTGATAAATTTGGTTGGCAAAGTTAGCTCTTGTGAGATTATATCCTCCATCTCTAGGAAGATGCTAGTAGTCTGGTTGAAACATAGCCCAAGAGGAAATTTAGTCTCAGAATTTCAAAATGTAGACTAAATTGCTGTATGTTTTTACTCCATTCATCTATATACTTTAGTTATTATTGATGCTGTTTAAAAATTTAATGATCACTAGTCATAGTTATTATGTAACACTTAAATCAATAAAGATAGTTAAATGTTAGACTTCAGAAAATGTAAAAACCTAAAGGCAGTCAGGCACCTTTTTCATTACTGGATTCTGCCAATATTTATTATTTTTAAGTTTCCAATCTCATTTATGCTTTATGCATTGAAAACCTTTGCATTTGTATACAGTTGTTAATATTTTTATGCTGCACAATGTGTTGATATCTCTCAATGTTCTTTTACACAAAATCTCCCAATTTATATAATTAATTTTTGAAAGTATTGTTTCATCTTTTGGAAGTTCCTTCTTAGTGTATAAAAACCAACAAATAAAAGACCACAATATTTTGTAAATGCATTTATATCATTGTCTTGTTTATTTTACTAGGTCTGGAATTCTTACCATAGTAATCCCTAGAAATTTATGTAGAATCTTACCATATCTGCTTAGGTATTTTTCTAGATAGAGTGCCCATATTTTCACCAAAATTCATAAATAGTCTATGGCCACAAAAAGACCTGGATGTTCTTTGAGAACAGAGTTCATATTTGATCTTTGCATTTCCTCTGTACCCATTAGAGTGCTCTACAAATAATGGGATCTAAGTGAAAAGTAGTAATGATTATAGAATGAGTGTTGGAATAGGCATCTTACATTTATTTATTTGTCTAAGAAATTGTAGCACACCTGCCATATGCCAGATGCTGTAAATAAGAGCAATTGAGTTTCTACTTTCATAGTATCTAATGGATACTGGCACAAACTTAAGTGCCAGAAGTACTGTTGAATTGTGTGAATGTCTGTTCAGCTCATCAGAAAATTCCATCTTCACTAGGAAAATTTCTTATTAGATTTTAAAACTTGGAACAGTGAACTGGTCTGTTTCTTTTTGTGCTACTTCAAGGAATCTTTGTGTAGGATGGAAGAAACAATTACAGTTTTTAATTTTGAATTCTTAATTAGCTGTTCACTTTATGTTTACAAGATTAGGAAGGAGACTTACTAGAAAGTTTCTAGTACTTCTACCATTCTGCTGCTAGAAATAGGTAGATATGATGAGTTCCTGGAGATGCTCTACATTTCCGACTTAGGGCTCTGGAAGGATATATCAGGACTCCTTCAGGATTTCAGCTGTGGAGTTCAAGGGAAGAGAATTACTTGGTCTTGAATACGAAGGGTGGTATGGCAATAAGCTCTCAGGGTCTTTAGGACTCTACCTCTTTTTTGTTGCTTTGTAGGTTTGGCAGTTTGGCCACTAATGTTAATATGTGCAAGTCATGGGGAGGACTTTTGCTAGCATCCTGAGGGCCTGGTCACTGCCTTGAATGAACAAAGCATTGAAGCCAGTGGAATGAGTATTTGGATTGCTAGGCATAAATCTCCTGTTTGTGTAGGTTAGTGCGTAGGAGAGAGTGTGAGAGCCTGTGTAGGAAAGTGGAAGATTTAAAGAGCTCATGGGCTAGTGAGAGAGGGTGGGAATGCCTAAGAGCCAGTTGACAGGAAGAGAGTGTGAATGTGTTTATTTTGAGGAGGATGGAGGTGCATGTTACCAGCCCCATATAAACCATATGGAATCGTTTCTCTCTCTCAGGAAAAGGAAGATTTATATCCATTCTAGGAGAAGCTGGGTAGTCAGCATATTAGTTATACTCTATATAGGGAAATATTTAGAAGTGACTGTGATGTTTGACTTACGTTGAACTCTTACGGTTGTGAGCAAGAGACTCAAATTACTTCAAGAGAACAGAAAAATTTACTGCAAACTTGCCAGGGTGGGAAGGCCCTGAGAACTAAGGCAGCTATTAGTACTGGTCACACTGTTTCTTTTTAGTGCCTCTTAGCATTCTTGTTTTGTGAATGTCATTTCTTTCTTTATTGACTGGCTTCCTCTATATACCTGTATGTTCATCTTTTTAATTATAGCTTTCTGGATTTCGGTGTCCCAGGCTCTAAATTAGGCATCTTTTACTTTCAACTTTCCCATGAACTGACTAGTGTCATATTTCTTTGCTCACTTTGGGACAGTCCTATTACTTAGATTGGGTCCTTTAGGAAAATGACAACCCCCTCTTCCTGGAAAGCAGCCCCCCTTTTGCTACAACTAGCTCTACCTGGTGTGGCGTGTGCTATTGTGTTCAGGATTCTTGATGTAGCACTTGGCTTTTAGGAGCCGCTGGCTCTATGCAGTCTTATTAATTTAATGACTTCATGAAATTCTGAGGAAAATTAATGGACTATCCTAGCCATGTTGCCTTTGCAAAAACGAACATAAATTAAAATGCTCTAGATAGTTAATAGCGATTTTAGAGTTTGTGTTAGACCTTCAGGGATCTTTAGGACTTTGACATGCCCAATTTAACTGTTTCATATCCCAAGTCTTTCTGAAGTGTTTCATCTTCTAGGCATTTTTCCATAGTTATTTAGAGATGCTGAGCTTCATTTTTACCTTAATTTAGTCTGCTCATCCAGCAGGAATGTGCCTTTTAGGGTCTGTCTCTTTAAAGTTTTTTCAATAGAAAGTTAGAGCCCACAATCTGCTTGCACTTAGGGGTAAGTATCCCTGACCTGAAGGTGTACAGTCTGAGACTTTTTGAATGTCACCATGACACCACCTCGATGAGACTTTGAATATCAAAATTCTACATCATGAAACTTTGGTTCCTGCACAAAATTATTGAAAATATTGTATAAAATTATCTTTAAGCTACGTGTATAAGGTTTGTATGAAACAAATGAATTTAATGTTTAGACTTGGTCTCCATCCTCAAGATAGCTCATTACGCATATGCAAGTATTCCAAAATCTGAAAAAAAATTTCTGAAACATTTCAGGTACCAGTCATTTCAGATAAGAGGTACTTATTCTGTACTAACTGTACAGATATTTAGTTATAGATACATAGGAGCTACAGTGAAGTAACTTTAAGATTGTTCTTCTGAAATTAAACCTTACATGTAATCCCCCCACCTACTAGCTTGTAACCAAATCTTGTCTTCTCAGGAAGATCTGATTGTAACTCAAAAACAGGTGGAAGGAGGTGGTGAGGGGAATAGAAAGAAAAAAAAAGAGGTGAGCCACAAAGGCATTGAAAAAGGAGGCTTAATTGGCTCTCTTCAATTATATAATATGGTATAGTATATGGTGTTAAATTTAACCAAGTGGAATTATTCTTTTAAACATAAACTTTTCTTTAATACTGAGATTTATTTATAACCTACAGTGTACCTGTAAGGCAGCACATATTACAGCTTTGGACTTAAATTAAACCACATAGAATTTATTTGGTATTTGAGTGAATTAGACAATTAGGTTCTTTTTAAAGTTTTTCTCAGCAGTTAATGCCCTGAACTCTTCATTCAGATATATCAAATGTAATTGAAAATTTTGAATAATAAAAGCATCTGGATTTGTGATATTCTAAAATCTTAACTAAAAATGAATTTTATAAATCATGTCTGTTGTTTTTTCTAAAAACCAGAAAGGCTTTAAAATTATGATCCTGATGCATATGGGATGAAAAAAGGATAATAATAATAATAATGTGTGTTTATGCTTATAATGTAGCATAATGAAGAAAAGAATTCTGGTAAACAATTTGAGAAATTTTATTTTCATAATTTATAGATTGTGTTATATGAAAAAAGTACACTTTATATATTATATTTATATAGTATATTCTATTGCTGATGCTGTGGCATAGGCATACATTCCAAAACATCATGATAAGGGACATTAGGAAATATCTTGGATCACCTCATGTGGTTGGAAGTTTCATTGAAATATTTCATATCTGCTTGATCTCCCAGTGCTTTGAAACTGTGTTATACTTTACTCTGCACCTAATATTGATTGAATGTGTTGTCTTCAAGGACATATATCTTTTTTGTAAGTTTTGTTCTAAATGCAGTTCTCTTTCAATTTAAGCATTTTATGACTGTAGATAAATTCAGAATTTACATTCTATCCTAGAATGTGATGGTACTTATTAATATTCTTCTCAAAATGCCTGGTACTTAGGCATTGGTGTATATACTTGAGATTATTTTTCATTAATACTTTGTGCTCTTAAATACTTATATTTTTTTAAAATTAAAATTTTTTTCTTCCCTGTACAAGACTTTCTAAATGGTTATGTGAAGCGTGAATGATCTCTAGGTTTTAAATAAGTACTATTTTATTCAGTGTAGTGTCTATATATGTCCTGTGTATATATTACTATACAAAAACATGCCATATTTTAGATTCCTCTGTTCCCCGGTAGATTTTAATAAGTGAGTTCTCCTGCTTGCTGTAGAGGATAAAGACAAACATCACTTAAAAAA